>PVKS010028624.1:0-26222 GCA_004027875.1 Aplodontia rufa
TAGCAGGGTTGTGTGGTGGAGTCATCCCTAGTTTTTTAAGGATTCTCCATACTATTGCCAGAGAATTTAATGGGTAAGAATATTCTTCAGTGAATGTTGTTGGGACTCCTGGACAACCTTACAGAAAAGAATGAAATTGAACTCCTTCCTTACACTGTACACAAAAATGAACTCAAAATACATCATAGAGCTAAATCTAACAGATAAAGCTATAAAATTCTTAAAAGTTAATATAGGAACGAATGTCTGGGACAAAACAAAAAGTAGATTACTTGGAGTTCATAAAGTTAAAAACTTTTGTGCTTCAAAGGATGCCCTCAAGAAAGTAAGAGAATACCAATGTTGAAGAAAAAATTGCTAATCACACGCCTGATGTGAGAGATAGGAAGTCTGGCTGTTCATTTTCAGAATACAATATTTAGCCTTAAATGTAAAGTTGGGATGTAAGAAAGACAACCTGTAGCCTATCTAAATTCCTGGATCCAGTCTCCAGGGGACGACCTAACCCATATCTAGCTGTAGCCAGCCCTTCTGTTCCCCAATTTAAAATAGCCAATCATGTGGATTGTAACCCCAAGGTCTTCTATCAGAGCAAAGGGCAATGCTGCTATAGGGATAAAAACAGACAGACTGAACCCAAAGTGTGCTTGCTTGCCAGACTTTGTTGGGTAGCACACGCTACTACAGATATAAAGTTTGCCTTGCTGAGCTACTTCTGAGTACATGTCTAATTCCGCATGACACTCAGTATTTCTAACACTAATAAGGGAATTATATCTAAAAATATAAAGAACCATTACAATTCAATAATGAAGAGATTAGTAACCCAATTAAAAATAGGCATGGAGTCTCAATAGACATTTCTCCAAAGAAGATACAGAAATGGCCAATAACAACACACAATGATGCTCAGCATCATTTTCCATGAGGGAATGCAAGTGAAAATTACAATGCCTGGGTAAGATGGATATATTCAAAAAGATACTGACAATTTCCAGCAAAGACATAGTGAAATCAGAACCACCATTCACTGAAGATGAGAATGAAAATGGTTCAACTCTTTTGGAAATATACTAAATAATTTACCACACCATTCATAAACATAGCATTACAAAATATGCTTCCTGTAGTAAAAACCATTGAACTGCACACTTTAAATGTGTGAATTATATCTCAATAATGCCATTCTATTAAAACTGAAAACTTGATGGAGGCCAAGATCTGGGCCTGGGAAAGATACAGAGGGTTCGTGGAATTCTACCAGGAGAAAGCCAAAGCAGTCAAGGCCAGTCTCATGTGGAAGGAGAGGCTCAGGAAACAGATTTGAGATCTTGGCAGGTGGAAGAAGATGTACTTGGGATAGGTGTCATGTGTTTTGGAGGGTGGCAATAGCCTTCAGCCTTCAGCTTCAGCCCTAGGCAGTTCCATTTTGCTCCCAGAGCTATTTCCATAAGTTCTTTTTATGCAAAGTTCAAACAAAGAAGGCACTCTGCCAACAGGTTACACAAGGGGAGCGCATGCTCACAAGCAAATATTCATGACCTCAAGTATGTACACTGAATCAGAGTGCTTCTGACCTTGTCTAAATACTAACCATAACATAGCCAGTTCCCAGCTTTGGCTGAACACTAAGAACATAACATAAAATATAACACAGCCCCCAAGAAACCACAGTGAGGGAACCTAAATATAGCCACATGGGGCTTGCCCCAACAGCCAATGGTCAGAAACTTGGGATGTATTGTCATAGACTTTGCTTTATGAGAGCAATCTCAGCCTCAACAGATCCTGGGCTTGCTCCTTGCTTATCTAATTTTAATCTTTGTTTAAATTAAAATCCTACTGTGGACGTGGAGTGCATAACATGTTAAGTCTTTATTAGTGATCTATACACCAGAGCAAATAAATATTAGAAAAAAGTTTGATTAGGAAAATGGGGAAGACTCTATAAAAGACCAGGTGTCATGGAAAGGAGTTAAATGGGATGTTATATATCGAGAAAAGGAATGTCAGAGGATTCAGAGGCTCTCTTTCAATATCACAGAGCTCTTTTTGGGTTTTTGCAAACATGAATTCTGTGGATAAAGGTTCCACACCATATGGGTGACGTTGGCTGAGAAAATCTTTGTTCCATTTTAATGGGAAGTTTTGGGGCCAATAGCTGTGCCAATTATGCATATATGACAGACTCAGTTTAGGCCAAAGCATTAAAACCCTTCTGTTCAGGATATCTACTTGCAGGGAGTATCAGGCTATCAAAATTGGATCTAGATATCTTCAGTCTGAATGCTTTATACCTATGCCACCTGAGGACTCTAGGTTAGTGATTCTCAATTTTTGAATGAAACCTTTATCTTGGGGGAGGAGTGAGGATCATATTAGAATTTGAGAGATGGAGTGCATGGATAATTGAAAATTTAACTTCATTGTATATAGGGACACAAAGAGATCTGGGAAGGAAGAATGTTCCTTTCTAATGAGACACAAGAGTCCTTTGAGTTTTCAGAGTAGTGGAGCTAGGACTTCACAGGACAATGTGACAAGTGAATACCAAGGAAGTCTTAGTTTGGCAATTGCAATGACTTAGTTTGATTACAGGTTTGGGCCTCACTGAAATCTTTTCCATAGCACCCCTCAAGAGAAGGGGCACTAAAAGTTCCCACTATGGTTTCCATAGATTCTCTCAGGGAAGCCCATAGTGCACTTCAGAAGGTGCATGGCTTAGTAACATGAATTTCCTCTTGTTAGATGATTAGTTGGGCCAGAAAAAAAAAAGCCTTATAGTTTTAGGAATATTTGAGTCATATCCTCTTTTTATAAGCAAGACTAAGCAAGGATGAAATTTCAAGGTAAGTATTAAGAGGACTCTTAAATTGGAACAATTTTTACCACTTAGTGACATGAATTATAAAGTAGAATCATTAATTCACAAATGTGTCTAAATAAAGTGTGCTGGTTAATATCCCTTTTCTCAACATCCAGTCCTACTCCCCAGATCTATTCTGCATTCTTGGATTCTGAGAACTGACTTTTAGGAATAAATCACTTAAAATCTTTTCCTGGCCAGTTTTGGGTTGGGTTCAGACACAAAGAAGCACCAGCAGGATAGCGGAAGGAGGAGACAACTATCCTTTGATGTCTCATCTCTGGCAGGAGCTCTGTCCCACCACACTGTACCTCCCGCAGTGTTCATCCTCTTCTCAGCTTCAACTCTCCTTGAGTTCCCACATGAATGCTTCCTGTCTGTATCTCTTCAGTGCGGGGTGGGGGTAGGGGTAATGCAAGTTCCTGTTTCTGTTTCTGGATGCCTCATCATCCTTTGCTTATTTTGTTAACTTGCTCACATCTCTGTAAATCATCTCTTTATTAAATTCTTATCATTTACACCTTATGGAAAAAATTCCTTTTCTTTGGGATGCTAAATGACATGCATGCAGTTTCGAGACACAGTTTAAGAAAAGAACATTGAATTGAAATTAGAATTGGATTGGCCACTAACTAGTTTGGTGGTCATTGGGAAAATGCTTTACTTTTCTGAGCCTCCATGTTATCTGTGTTAAAAAGGCGGGAAATTATCCTCTGATTCAAAACCAAGCATGGCATATGTAGCTGGATGAGAAAGTGGAAGGTTGGACTGGATGACAAGCCATGTTGTTTTTCAATAGTGGAAACAGATACAAGCACAAACCAGACTAAATTAGAAACCATCTCAGGTACTTCAGGGGAATTTTATCTTTGCAAAAGAACACCAAGGGAATATTCTCTTTCAAGCCATACAGTATAAGGCTCATGTCCTCCAGATAAGGAAAACTGATGCAATGGCAGAGGCAAAGTTGGATAGATCTGGAATTGCATGGAGTTCATGTAGGAGAAAACAACCTTTTCCTTAATTTCTAAATGCTACAATTAAGAAAAATAAGTCACTGGCTATGCATTATTGACATGTGCTGGGTATTATAGCCTGAAGACCCCACAGTCCCTATAGATTTTCCTTTCTGATGCTCTAAGTCCACTTCTAGGCCCAGTGTCTTTATCCATTCAGACCTCAGGTTTTGTCAGATTCTACTTTCCTACTCTTAATAAACTTTTTTTTTTTTTTACTTAATGCTGTTTATTGTTCTTTCTCAAGTTCTCAGAAAGAAAAATGATTCAAAAAGTACTATTACTTTGTGTTTTAATGAAAAAGCAGGTAGATTTTTAATGAAGCCAGATTTATTTATTAGGCTTACAGAGTTCTGCTTCCCTAGAGGGTTCTATTGTATTATTACCCTTTTCAAAGACCAGCTGCCAAAATGTAGATGGTGGAGATGATGAAAGAATGTTGAGGGAAAGTAAGCAGAGAAGAACAAATGAAGTAATTGGTGGACAAAAAAATATATTTGAAGAGAAACAGAGAGAAATTCTGTTCCACAATGCAAAAATGAATGCTGGGTATGGTATGAGTTTATTGATTTAATTTAGAAAGAAAGAAAAACTATCTCAGTGACAGTTTGAGAACTTTTCATTGAGTATTTAATTTGAAAGAAAAAACCCCCAAACAAATGCTGAAAATGGTGACTCACAAAAATACTCACACATTCATATAAATATTGGATGAATGCTCAGGGATAGTTTCTAACATGGTAAGTTTTAAAAATATGAACAAATGGAATAATACCACCATTTGATTTTGCTCATTATTTTCCATTCCTCATGAGGAAGGAAGGAAGTTAGGAAGGCCAATTGGGACAAACAGAGGTGTTCTCACTAAGAGGGAGTACAGTTAATTGATGTCTGTGTTTGGAATAACTTCTCTAGGTAGAAGAATCCTTCTGTTTCCAAAGCTGAGGGACATTGTAGAACACCAGTACAGTATGGTTTGCTCCTTGAAGTTCTTCCAGCTTTTATCAGTTACGTTTGACTTCATTTAGAGTATTTTTTCCAATTAGCATCATTTTCACATTAAGGTTCCAAGAGATCCTCATTTCAAGAGCAGCTTGAATCAATCCAGATTTGGCATATCAGAGCAAGACCCAAATGTCTTGTTCTATTAGTATGTCATCTTTTGGCATGTACAATTGTCCCTTGGTATCCATGGAAGATTTGATACAGGATCTCCTACAGACATCAAAATCCGCAGTTGCTCAAGTCCCTTATATAGAATGGCGTGGTATTTTTATATAACTTACACACATCTTCTCATGCACTTATTTTAATCTAGGAGAGAGGGAGAAAGTTAGAGGGAAAAAGAGAATTAATTTTATTCATTTTTTTCATCTGGTTTTGTTTTTCTGACACTTAGTTGTGTGTGTGTGGTGCTGGGGCTCAAGTCTGGGTCCTTGTGCATGCCAGGCAAGCCATGTAACCATTGAGCTATGGATCCAGTGCTTCCCATATACTTTAAATCATTGCTAAATTATCTATAGTAGCTGAAACATTGTAAATGCTATGTAAATAATTACTGTGTTCAGGAACTAATGACAAGAAAGAAAAGAAAAGTCTGTGTTTAGTACATATATAATTCCACCAAAAAAACACAACCTGCAGTTGGTTGAATTTGTCAATGTGGAACTACAGATATGGGGGGCTGACATACACTATCATTGTTCACTACACTTTGTTCTGTTGACATCTTATTTTCCTTGTTGCCTAATCCATAGATCATGTCTCCCCACCCCAAAATGCCAAGAAATTATCTTAGGGAAATTAATAGAAAGTCTGATTTTAAGGGAATCCATCAAAGCCTGGAATGTAAGAATTGTGTTAGAGAAACACAAGAGTTTGGTGGACAATTCTCTAACTTCTGATGAGTATAATTTTTTTTTCATAGTTGTCATAGATTAGAAGGAAACACTAGAATGATTAGCTTTACTAATTTGCAAAATGCAAATACTTTCTATAGGTGCTATAGGTATCTTTACAGAAATGATGTGTGATAGTCATAAGAACTGAAATGAATTTCTTAGGACCCCAAATGCCTCAGAAGTTTGAGTGATAGTTTCTAAAGACTTTTTAAATGATGGGATTTAATTATACTTTTCAAATGGCTTTTTAAAAAGTTTTGATGACCACTGTTATGGTTTAGATATGAGGTGTCACCCAAAAGGTCATGTGTGAGACAATGCAAGAAAGTTCAGAGGTGAAATGATTGGGTTATTAAGTCAACCTAATCAGTACATTAATCCACTGATTGGGATTAACTGGGTGATAACTGTAGTCATATAAGGTGTGAATGGAGGAGACATGACTTTGGAAATTATATTTTGCCCTTGGTGAGCAGAACACTTCTCTGCTTCCTGATGGCCATGTCCTGAGCTGCTTTCCTCCTCCACACTGTTCCACCATGATGTTCTGGCTTACATTTGGCTCAGAGTAATGGAATCAGCCATCTATAGACTGAGATCTCTGAAACTATAAGCTCCGAAATCAACTTTTCCTCCTCTATCTTGCTCCTTTTAGGTCTTTTGTTCACAGTGATAAAAATACTGATGAAAGCCCATTAATATGTTGTATAGTACTTCAGCTGTAACTGAGCAAAGGAAACCAGCAATGTGGCTTTGCATTTGATGCATTATGTCATCCAAACTACAGTAAAACTAAAAGTAAAATTCTGTGCATTATATGTATATGTTGAGTGTTTGCCTTTATGTTTTGTTGGTGGTGTTTTTCCCTTGGGATTCTAATGATTTACTAATTTAAAATAAATTACCCAAGACAGAGCTTAAGCTTACCTAAAAAGTATCCGAAACTTAGGCTCATTTGGTAGGTTGCAAGACATACAGATGGGGCAGTGCCTTTGGATTTTACTATTTTCTCAAATTAGCACATTGCAATGTAACTGGGAGATTTAGTTTTCCTAGAGAAAAGGTAATGTTGACAGATGGAACCACTTGTAAAAAGGTGTAAAGGAACATGGAATTGGGGAATGGCAGACTAGGTAGGCACAGGGATGGGTTGGAAGAGGAAAACAGAAACCAGATGTCAGAAAAAGGGTTTATCATCCTGCCGAGAAACGTTTATTTTGAGGATTACCTTGAAAGTGATGGGAAGAGTGTTAGGGATTGAGTATGGCACAGCCAGAGGTGCCCGTTTATTTAATCTGGGCTTTCTTCTGGCTGCACTTTCTCTGAGCCACTCTGGAATTTCTTGTGCTGGTTCACTGGTCGGAAAACAGAGAGGCAGAAAGTGGACAGAATGAGTCTTGAGGCGCTAGGTTACTTAGAAGTGCTGTCCTGAGTCCAAAGGGGAAGATAAGCTTGCTTGTAGAATTTCTGTTAAGTTACTTGTCAACATCTTTGTTTCCATAGAATCAGGAGACTGGAAGAGCAATGGCTCTTTATTGTGCATCTGGTTTTATGACTTTTGCAGTATTTAAGACACATGTAAATTTTCTAGCCAATTCTAACTAAGTGGAAATGCAAGCCTTGCAAATCCCCATGGAGATGTCATATTTTGATTAAAGGAGTTTTATTCCTTCATCCCTCACTCTCAGTTTTCATTAGGATTATGTAGATGGAGACTTACAGTGGCTTTTTTGAGCATGCAGCAAAATTTATTGTTCAAATGGGCAACGATTCTTCTAAACCGGTCATACTGTCAAGAAAAGATGAGAAAAAAGAGGAGATAAAGAAATCACTTACCACCCTAGGCACAGTGCTTTCTCACCTGAGAATGTGCCAAAATTCCAAACTGGACCATTGTTCCAGTTATTGACATATTTAAATTTTACTGAAAAATCAGAGAAGTTATCTGAAAAATAATCAAACAGAGTTTCTCCACCTCATCAATGGAAACCCACATTATAGATGTGTGTTATCATTGAACTACATAGCAGGCTTCCAAGTGTTAATGACAGAACAAATATCATCTTGGGAACTGAAGAATATACCTTGTGTACATCTGATTTTCCTGCATAAAAATTGAACTGCTTGAACATGTCTTGCCATGGGATTTTCAGAGCTTTGGTTAGATTGTTTTTGCTGGCTCCTGTTTGCTTGATAGTGAAGATTTAAAATCAGAATTTCCAAGTACCAGTTGTCAGTCTTAAACCCTTTATTTCAGCAGAGCCCACTTAAAATGTTTTCTATTATTGATTGTTCAGAGGCACTATGCCAGCCTCTTTTGGTAAATAGATGTGTAAGATATTCCCTGCTGTTCACACTTTTTTTTTTAGTTTATCCTACAGGATAATTTCTAATAAAATATGAAAGTAACAGCATATGGAGCACAGCTCAAAGAGTTGCCAATAAGTTATCTGGACTCTTCATCTGAATAAATTTCCAGAGTAATCAAATGTGGCATAGTTTACTAGTTTCTTCCTGTCTGCCTGTAAGCATGTCAGATTTCCCTCTTAAAAAAAGATCATGCCTTTACATACCTTATCTCATTTTTCCTGTCATTGCCAAATTTCTTGAAAAATGTCTTTTCTTATTGCTTGTCTCCTCTATAACAACTTAAGCCACAAATACAGGAATAGGACCTGCATCTCTGTGCTGTACTCAAGCTGCCCTTGTCACTGATCACTGTACCCAAAGACATTTTTCTTATGTATATTTTCTTTGATATTTGCTATGTGAAACACTTATGACCTCCCTCTTCTTTTTTGGAAACTCTCTTCCTTTTTCTTAATCTATGAAGTTAGCATGTTGCAATTCTGTTTCCTTAATGGCTACTCTTTCTTGCCTCTTTTGATGGTTCCAATCTCTTGTTTCCCAAATACATGTGCATTTCTTGGGTTGTCTTGGTTTTCTTGCTTCCATTCATTTCCTGGGTCTAGCATCTTTGTGGCTTTCCACTGAGAACCAATTCTCATCTCATCCTCAACCATGCAGTCCTGGAGTGGCTGACCTACTTCCTCGATTCCAGTTCTCCGCACCTGACCTTGGCCTGTGTGATCAGCACATTCTATCCTGTTCCTCCTGTGCCACTGCATGCACAGGGATTGGCTGAGGGAAAGTTGTGTGACCTAAATTGAGCCAGTTAGTGTCAATACTGGATCATTTTTTAGAACTCCTGGGAAAGAAAGATTTTTTTATGTATGGACAATGTTGACCTAATGTCAGTTCAGAAATATAGGTGACAATTTTACCTCTATAAAGAAAATGAGATAGGCAAGCACCTTGGAGGAAGGGAGGCAGACTAGGGCCAGGGTGAAGAAGGCATTTGTGCAGGGTGATGCAGGTGAGAACGGTACAGTGCATGGTGTTAGGGCTACAGCAAATGAGTGCTCAGGCTGCAGTGGCCTGGAGAGGGGTGTTTGAGTCCAAATAATCAGCCTTGTTTTGAATATAATTTAGTTAATCAAATATTCATATAAATTCAATTTTAGTAATTTTAACAACTGACTCATGAAATTCCTGAAGATTTAACAATGAACTCCAGCACAATGTAGTTTGAATATCTGTTGATGTTTCTTAGCTGAACTAATTAATACTATGATGAAAGGTTTTCTATTTATTTGTGTATTTATTTATTTTAGTATGGACTCATTGTTACTTTATTATTTAATAAATTATACTTCTTTAATATCATTATTTATTTTTGATGCTCAAATTATCCACAATGTGGTAAGTGGGAGACCCTTCCACCTGGTGTCTATTACCTTTCTCCACTGCACCAGGATACTGGAGAATGAACCCAGGACTGTTCTACCACTGAGATACTTACCTAACCCTTTATTTTAAATTTTGAGGTAGGATCTCACTAAGTTGCTGAAATTGGACTCAAACTTATTATCATCTTGCCTCAGCTTCCCAAGTTGATGGAATTTCAAGAAAAATATTTCTGACACGCATTTCATTGCATAGCTATTGATGTATATGTACATTATCTATCCTCATGTTTCTTCTAGGATTTAAGCAATTTAGAATTTGTGGTTACTTTCTGTTACAAGATTTTTCTCTATATGTTCTTATATTTCTCAGCCTTCCATGTAGGTAACTATTCTATTGCCATTGCCTCCTGCAACATGGTTACCTCCTCATTTTATTTGGATGCCTACAACCCACTACAGACCAATGCAGTCTCTACAAACATTCCTTTTGTCAGCTCAGACCTTAAATACCCTGTATGGGTTTGCTGCTGAATTGATCCCGCCTCACTAGGCTTGGGTTCTGATCCCCACTTCTGTTATAACCTGCTACGTGAACTTGATCTTGGTCAATATGTATTTATACTTTTATATATTTTAGACTCAGCATGTTACTGTTTTGTCGAGGAATTTTGTATCTATGTTGGAAGGTGGAAAAGCCCTTGAAAGATCACATAGTAAATATTCTTGACTTGCAGACCACATGTTTTCTGTCACATCTGCAGCTGCTCAACTCTGCCATAGCAAATGAATGGATGTGGCAGTGTTCCAATAAAACTTTATTTACAGATGGCCAACCCACAGACTGTGGATTGCTGACTATTGGTTTATGTTCATAAAGTTTGTAGTTTTCTTGTAATATCTTTGTGTATTTTGGTGTCCAGGCAATGTTGGCTTGATAAAGTGAGTTGGGAAGTGTTCATTCTTCTTTATTTCCTGGAAGAGACTGTGGATAATTATTATTATTTCTTCCTTATGTGTTTCGTAGAACTTTCCAGTGAAACCTCTTGATGCTCTGCATTAGTCTACTTTTGACAACTCTTTCATGAACTGTGCTCTAGGGTCCAGGAGTTCCTCTCATAACAATGGGAATGTGGGCTTAGTAAGACCTCTAGAGTGAAGCTGTCTATGACCTGTTTTATGTATCTATTTATTCATGTAACTGTTTAATCAAAAATAATTTTTTTGGTACAACATGAGTTTTCCTGTGAAATACTTAGATGGAAGTTTAATTCCCTTAGCATAAGAAATGAGCCAAATTTTGAGCATGACTATAATCCCAGTTACTTGAGAGTCTAAAATAAAGGATCACAAGTCCAAGCCCAGCCTGAACAACTTAGTGATACCTATCTCAAAGTAAAAAATAAAAAGGGCTGAGTTATAGCTCAGTGGTAGAGTGCCCCTGGGTTCAATCTCCAGTATAGTAAAAAGGAAAATAAAATGAAAGGGTAAATTTTAATTTTTTAATTGAAGAAAATAAAGAGTAGCAAAGGAGTTAAGAAAAAAAATATATCTGACATACAGGTCATTTCATAGATATTAATATATATGACACTCTTAGATCTGAACTTACATATACTAAAATGACATGTAATCTCACAGTCACAAGCCCTGGAGGTCGGTTGAGAGGAAAGGAATTCCAGACTCACAAGGCTGATACCTGGTCAACAGCCTTCACAAACATGATCCATCTAGACACATGGAATGATTACTGGGGCACGTGGAGATCATCCACTCTCACCTACAAGCAGTGGGCAACAACTGCCCTGAGGAAACAAGTAACATTTAAATGCATGCACCTGGCTTATAATAATCAAAAGGACATTCATCTTCCATGCTCTCTTATCCCTTCCCAGTTAATTTTCTCTTTAAGTCAGATGCTATTAAAGAAGTAGATGAGAAAATGGGGCTACAGGCTTGTGCTGACCCTGTGGATGAGGTCACTGGTTGTATACTTGGTTCTTAAAAGCAGATTAGGAGAAGCAAAGTCCGAAGTTAAAAATCTTTTTGTTCTTAGGAAGGATGCATTCCCTAGCAGTGAATGAATCCCTGTCCTTTGACCTCCCTGCCAAAGGCATGTTTGTGCTGCTCAGTTTGTGATCTGAATGAGATATTTATGTTCCTTGGACTATGCCAAAAGATACTGTGTGTTTCCTTAGTTTTAAACAACATCACCAGTTTTAAACAACTTCTACAGTCATTGCATTATGAGAGAGATGCTGTGCTGAGTGTCTTATCTTTGTCCCTTTTGAGTCACTCCTCCTCACTCAACATTAGTCAGCTAATCAGGCTACCCTTAGAAATTACACCAGTAGTAACTCTTGCTCCCTAGTTATGCACTGGAGTTGGAATAGGAAGGCACCAATGGGAGGTCAGAGGAAGAACATCAGTCCTTTGTGCGTTCTTATCTGGTTCATTATGTCTGCTAACTTAGGGAACAGCTCCTAAAATATAGCCTTCTCTATGCAGCTCTGGCTTAGGAGCCACTGCCTTTCCTTCCTTCTTCAGGCTTAGGAGTGGTAACTAAAACAACTAACCCCGAGGTTCTTGTGGTTTTTCTACACCTGTAAATAGTCCTTTCATTTAACTGTGCTCACAGTTTTTTTTTTTTTTTTTTCAACTGTGCCATCTGTTTCCTGCAAGCACTGAGACTGGTAGAGAAGCATCATGACAACAAATCCTTTCTAAATCTCTCCTTTTTGATCTCTCTGATGCCACTCCATAGCACTTTTTAGCTTGACTTACATAAATTGAAATCAATTCACCAGCAAATCCCTGTGGGCAATAAGAAAGCTGGAAAGTCAACCTTGTATTTCTAGGAGGTGCTTACTTTTGTATATCTACAAAGTTAAGCATTAAAGACAACATTAAAGAATGTTGTCCCAAGAGTCTGTTCCCTAAGGTTTTGGAGTTCTCTTCATTTGTGGCTATGCATTAATCTAAAGTACTTGGTGCCATATTTGACCCCAACATTCTAAATAGAGCAATTTCCTTCTATAAGGTTATTCTCATTGACATCTCCTGTTAAAAAAAAAAAGAATTAAAAAGACAAGGAAGAGTCCCTAGAGTCTTTTGTATAGGGAAATCTAGGCTATATCTGGGGAAGCTACAGAAAGGGTGATGTCTGTTTCTTTTTTTAAAATTTTTTAAGGAGTTGAGTTATTCTACAATCATAAATTCATATAAAGTGACAATATGATATCCATTTGGTCCTAAACCAGAGTTACCCCCACATGGCCCACAACTCAGTCTCTCGATTCTTCTATATTTCACCCCTAAAACTGATATAAATGTTTAGATTGTGATTTTTTCAGAATAAATGATTGCAAGAGTATTATTTGGCTTCTGGGGGAGGGGGTAAAGAGTATGCTACATTGTTGATTGTCTCCCTAGATTCCTTCCCATTCTTCCTCTCTCTCCCCCCTACCCTGCCTCCCTCCTCTCCCTTCCTCCTACATATCTGTACAAGACAGATATGTGTGTATGTGTTTTATATAAGTTAATGTTCAGTTAGTTTCCAGATGGTAATAGGCACTGAAGAAAAGGTAGTTAGATTTTCTCCCTGTGTGTGGGGTTATAGATAGAAGCAAAGAAGCCTTCAGAGGGAGAGGGAATGGAATAATGAGAATAATTTCCTTTCTTTCAATAATGCATGTTCTTTCTTTTCATGATAACTCATGTATATTATAGACAATTTAAGACAACAGAAATAAAGAATAAAAAAGTATCACCAAGAGATAAATACAGTTAATATGTGCAATATTTATTTCTAATCTTTAACTCATTCATTATCTCTTTTTTAAAAAGTTTTTATTAAGGAGTTGAGTTCTTGTTCACATAAATGTGTAGAAAGTAACAAAATGATATGTATTTGCTCCTAAACCGGTTACCCCCATATTACCCATACCTCAGTCTCTTCATTCTTCTATATTTTGCCCAAACAACTGCTATAACTGTTTAGATTGTGAAATTTCCAGAATTAAATGATTGCATAAGTATTATTTGGCTGGTTGTGGGTGAGGGAAGAGTATGCTACATTGCTGAATGTCTCCCTAGATCCTTTGCTGTCCTTCCCTCTCCCCTCCACCTAGCCTGTCCTCTACCCGCTCCTCCTCATGTATCTCTATGCTTCCCCTAGATGATGTTTTTCTACACTGATGCTGGGTCTAATATGTGAGTTTGATAACCTTTCACCCAAGCCTGGGTTTTACTCTGGCCTCCACAAATGAGGGAAAACATTCCACCCTTAAATCCCTGGGTTTGGCTGACTTTGCTAAGCATAATTTCATTCATTGCCATCCATTTACCTTCAAAGGCCACAATATCATTTTTTCTAATAGCTGAGTAGAATTCCATTGTGTGTGTGTGTGTGTGTGTGTGTATCAGAGATTTTGGATCCATTCATTCAGTGAGGGGTTGTCCCAGTCTGCAGTTCCACCAATAGTGTGCTAGTGTTGCTATGTACCCAGAGCCACTCCAGCATCTGTTAATGTTTATATACTTTAACTTTGCCAATCTGACTGGAGTGAGGTGAAATCTTAATGTAGTTTTGACTTGCATTTCTCTGATTACCAGTGATCTAGAACACTTTTTCAGGTATTCATTGGTTTGCTCAATATCCTCTGTTGAGAAGATTCTGATTAGCTCTCCAGCCCATTTATTTTTTGGATTGTTTGTGTTTTTGATATGAAGTTATTTGAGTTTCCACTTAAGAATGTTTTCATGCTGTCCCAAAAGTTAATATATGTTGTGTCTTCATTCTCATTCACTTCCAAGAATTTCCTGATTTCTGCTGTCCTGTCTTCTTGGACCCATTCTTTGTTTAATAGCATATTATACAATCTTCATATATACATGTGTTTTCTCTTATAATTTTGCCATTAATTGCTAGGGTCATGGCATCATGGTCTGAAAGGATACACGGAATAGTATCTACTTTTTTACTTTTGCCGTGATTCTTTGTAAACTAGAAGATGATCTATTTTGGAGAAAGATTCATGTGCTGCTGAGAAGAAGGCATATTCAGCCAAATTGGGGTGGAGTATTTTATAGAGGTCTGTTAAGTCCATTTGATTTATGAAATTGTTTAGACTGGAGATCTCTTTATTCTTTTTTTCTTGCTTTGATGATAGAGGAGTATTAAAGTCTACAAGTATTATTATGTTGATGTGCACAAGTAGTTTTATCTCATGGAGTGATTTTTCCACAAAGTGGGGAGCATTGGTGTTTGGAGAGTATATATTTACTATGTTTATATCTTTCTGTTGTATTGTTCCCTTTACTAGGACATAGCGGCTTTCTTTATCTCTTCTGATTAATTTATGTTTGAAATCTACTTTGTTGGATATAAGAATTGCAACTGTAGCTTGCTTTCTTGGGCTGTACACCTGGTAGATTTTTTCACATCCTTTCACCCTCAATGTGTGGATATCATTGGCTGTAAGGTGCATTTCCTATAAGCACCATATTGTTGGATTTTGTTTTTTGATCAAATCTGCTAATCTGTCTTTTGATTGTTGCATTGAGATCATTCACATTTGGTATTAAGATAGTTATGTTATTGTGGTTCATAATTATTGTGTTTTATTAGTAAATTCTGTGCTGTCTTGGTTGTTTATTGATAGCATGTACCTTTATTGAATTCCCTCTGTTTGTGAGTTTTGAGGAGGAGTATTTTCTTGTTCTTCTATCTGGAGTTTATCCTTGAGGATTCTTTGTAATGCTGATTTTCTGTTCATGAATGCTGAAAGTTTGATATTATCATGAAATGTTCTTATTTCCCCTTCAAATTTGAAGCCGAGTTTTGTTGGGTATAGTATTCTTGGCTTCATATTGTGGACTTTTAGACATTGAGAGATCTCCTTCCAGGATTTTCTTGCTTCTAGAGTCTAAGCTGAAAAGTCAGAGTTGATCCTTATTGGTTTGCCTCTGAATGTGAGTTTGCATTTCTCTCTTGCTACTTTTAATACTTTCCTTAATTTCCCTGCTATGAATTTTGAAAATGAATGTGTCTCAGTGAGCTTTTCAGCTTTATACTTCCTGGATGTGCATATATGATTCTCTTCTAATATGGGAAAATTTTTCTTTAACTATTTCGTTGAGAATGTTCTTTAAGCCATTTGTTTGCAGTTCAATTTCTTCCAGTATTCCAGTTACTCTTAGATTGTTTCTTCTGATTTTATCTGATTTTGAAAATTCTGCTTGTGTTCTGTGAGTTTTCCTTTTTGTAATCTGTGGCTTTAAGCTTGCTCAGGCTATCCTTGTTTTCAGAAGTTCTTCCTTCAAGAGCTGAGGTCCTGCTTTCTATAGAAGTTAGCATGTAATTAAATTCTTCCACTGTTCATCTGGTATGATTGGCTGCAAATTTTATCTCCATTACCTCCTTTTTCAGTTTTCTACTTCTTTGATAACAGAATTTTTATCTCTGAGTTTTGTCACTTAGTCCCTTTACTAAATCTTTTAGTTATTTGTTCCTTTTAGTAATCAGATTGTTGATAATTTTTTCTAGGTTTTCAATTCTCTCTCTGTCCATGGGCTTCTTGTAGGTGAGTTGTGGGTTTGAGGCAAACCTTTTCTAATTTGAGTCTCTATCTTTGAAAATCTCCTGTATCTTTGAATTGAGATTCCCTGTGTGGAAGCAAGGCAGGTCTCTGCATGCTTTTTCCTTGCAGGTCAAAGGGTAAGGTCAGACATCACTTGATGACCATCTTCTTCCAGAAACCTGCTTCTGCCTGGTGTCTTGTTTTGCTGCACCTTTCAGATCTAGGCTTCAGGACTTGGATTTGGAATCTAGTAGGGTTGCAGGATAGCCTACTGGGTTGTTGAAACTAAGCAGCAGGGGTGCTTAACTGGGCCTGGGGTCCTGGAGATGCAGGGCAGGTCAGAATGGAGTTGCCTATGTGCTGCACTGGGTCCTAGGATCATTGGTGGTGGGGACTGGTCCTTAACTGGACCTGATAGATATGCATGATGACTGGAGGGAGGTTGGGTGTGGGGTCCTTGAGCATGTCCAAAGGTCTGGGCCTGAGTGGGTGGGATCTTGGTGCTAGGTGCTTGGGGGCATCTTGCATACCTCCAGTTCTAGGCTGGACCCCTGGGTGCAAGCAGCTGTGGTTTAGAGTCTGGGTGTAGGGTCCTTGGGGGTGTCCTCTGCACCTGCTGGGCTAGGGCCAGAGACCTGGGTCTTGTGATGCCTGTTTTTAAGCCCAGCAGTTACATTGGCACACCCTTGTGCATCTTATGCACCTTATGGGAGATCTTGTATTTATCCTAAGTTCATTCCAGGCCTGCTGTGTTGGTATTTTCAGGGGCCACATGGTACTGTTGGGTTTCCTTCCTACTCTTGTTCTGGTACTTGAGATAATATCTTTTACCACTACTGTCTGGCTCTACAGGTGTGTACTTCTGGTTTACTCCTGGGCAGTGGGTACGGTGTCCAGGGCAATGCAGTGCAGATTCAGGGTCTGCAGATGCTTCTTATTCTCAGTGTCCTATGGGAATTTTAATCTTCCCACTCTATAGTGCTTACCTACTCATTTATCACAGCCCTTTTGCCTTTTGCTCTTGAATTTAGGTAATAAAATAAAAACTCTTTGTCTGACATTGTCATTGAACCAAATGTACTCACTCTAAGAATGAGTGGATCCATCATAATATTCTGATTCGGTCTAAAGGATGGGTCCTTGGCTGACTTTTATCACTGGCCCTTAGGACATTCTGAGGGAGATGCCATGGGTTGGGCCTTCTGTCACTCTAGAGGGAGGCAAAGTGGTTTCTGTAATGGTTACATCAGTATCTAGCTGTGTACCTTCTTACTGATTACTATTTGGAATTTCCTAATTCTTATTTTGAGATAAAATTATCATTTCAATGGCAGTAAACTTTCCAATTTGGGAAAGTTTCTTCACTGTTAATCATTCAGATCTTGTTTAAAATCTTCAAATAGTTCCTACAAGGGATGCTGTGACACGGAAATGTATGTAGAAAGTTCGTAATTGTTTTGTTAATTAGAAATGTCAGAAAGAAGGACTGATGCTGTTCTTCCAGAATGTTGTGGTTTGGAGATTGTTAATAATGGTATGCTATTTATTTAACTCAGTTGTTAGGCTTTTCAAAGTAATGGGCCAGAAATAAAATTCATTTATCTGGAAAAATGCTTGCATCTCTGACTCTTAATAGAATGCTAGTTTTGCCTAAGGATTGTAGAATGCCAACTCTTGATGTGTGTTTGTTGGAAGGAGAATGAATTTCTTCCACATAATTCCCTTTCAGTAGGATTTTTTTCCTGTCTGGTTGAAATAATTTTTGGGTACATTTATTAAAAAACAGTATGCTCTATTTATTTACCAGTTAATATTACTTGGATACAAAGATTTTTTTCTGTAATTATGTGTTCTATTTTTTGAAGTATGGATTACAAAATCAAAAGTGACATAAATAAGTTAATATAACTTATATACATAAAATCACAGTCATTCTTCACCAGATTCATAAGAGGCATCAGTGTCTGTGACATAAAAAAGTGATGGGGGTTCTTAAAACCAGGAAATGAAATTCTCCCTGTGAAAGCCATTATTGTGCAGAGTTTTTCTTTCCTTTTACTGTCAACAGATTAAGATGAGGAGAGACTTCTGAGCACTTAGATTTGTGGAGAAGCATCTGTGATGTTTCTTTTTATCTCTAGCTATGAATCTTAAATTGTGCATATCTCAGGCACAATTTAACAATTCCCAAGTGAGAATTCTTCATTGTCAGAGACATATGGCTTTACATTGCCTTTTGCAGTTACATTTTTTTCAGGGTATGTGTGGAACAAACTACATATGTAGAGTTTTATGGATTAATTTAAACAGCATGAGGGAAGTGCCCAGACCTTCCTAGTTATAGGACCTCATTTATTATAATAGCAACAATAACCACCACTTTCATTGAAAACTCATTTTCTGCTCTCCATGGTCATGGGTTTGTCAGCATCTTTGTTAATGCTATTTTAATGCCTTTTTCTTAAAGTCTTAAAAAATTGAGGTCTTAAGTTGGTGGAGAATCACTGTATTTAATTAAAATAGCTGTTTTATGAGACTGAGAACTTAAAGTTAGACTGTTGTCTGGAGTCCTTCAGGGAGTCTTTTTAGATTCATGCAAGTCAAAAATTAGTACAAGGCATTCATTTTTTTTTCTTGTGAAAGAACTTTCATTTTGTCTTCTTAAAATTAATGATATCTTTGAACTGGAACACCAAGCCTCTGTTATAGACAAGCACCTTCACGCAAAGCATTTGTTATATTTGTGCTATTTATCAAATACTATTTAAGGAAGTATTTGGGTTTGATTATAGTCAGGACATTCAGATTTCAAAGGCTTAAGTCATCAACAATTTGAACAAGACCCAAATTATGAGTGAGGTATTAAAATCACTAAAATAAATAAATACCTGGTATTGATTAACTCAGGTCTTATAGCAGCTTATATAATTGATGAAATATCAATGGTCTTGATGTAGCTGATAAAGACCATGCCCCAGTGGGAATTAAAATGCCTTTCACCAATGCCTATCCACTTTTGTTAGGAATTTATGCAAACCTCATGGAACAATTCCAAGCCGATTCACCGAGAGACAAGAACATTCTCCTTTTCTGAAGTTGTCAGGCATAGTCAGGTGCTATTCTGAAAGCAAATAATACATGACATAAGTTTATTTCCTAAGATGATTGGTTTGTTCTATTATCTAAAGTTAAACCTTTTCATATGCCTCCTGAGATGCTGACTGATTCAGAAGCACATGAAATAAATGCACATTACAAATCCCTTATTTTGAACATTAGGAGAGAACATACAATACTTATTAGTAGAAAAATTCTATTTTATCTTACTAAAAAAAAGCTACAAAAAGATTTACTAATTTGTGGATTGAGGGATGTTCATTTTTAGTGTTTTTAGGACACCTTTATGTCTGTCTGAATCTGAAGACCATTTATTTTAGTTACTAGTCACTGATCTAGGGGTTGGTCTTATGAATCTGTAGTTAAGTGACCCTACCTAATCTTCTGGCATCCAAATGTAAACTTTGGGAAGCACAAAAACGAGTCTTCAAGCTCCAGTATCTCACTATAGAGTGGCCTCCTGAAGGAACTTTAAATTTCTGGGTTACAGTATATCTACAAATGGGAGAAGAAAGAAGATTGATTATCACCATCTATGAATTCCCCACCAGTTTTAGCATTCTTGGAATCTACTGATTTTATTGCAGTTCAGCTACTTCATTTTGGTTGGGCATCATTATTTAATTTTCAGTGAATTATAGAGAAAGGAAGATAATAGAGAAATGTGTGGGAATGATGGAGGCCCAGGAGTAGGACCTTCTGGATTGAAGATTCAAGAACCTCTATCCAATTTTGAAAATGGTATCTGAAAGATGTGGTTATCTGACAGAGGTAACAACTGTTCCTTTTCCCCTTTTTCTAGTTCCATGTCAGAGGGGGTGACAGGCTGAAATAGGAAATGATACTTTCTACATGTTTCTGTTTCCCACTGTGGAAGCCTCTTCGCTGCAATTAGGAAATTTCCACTCTGACCTGAATGGATAATAGCCAGTAAATACTGTTCTTGCTGGTAAAGGAGCTGGAAGGATAATGTAGACTTCATTTGACCATCTCTGGCTAGCATGGCCTTACAGATATAGAATGGGATGTATGAATACTTACAGAGAAACTGGAGGGTTCTCTCTTCCCCCCAGTCACCACTCATACAAAAGATTCCCAAATCTTTGAAGAAAATATTTTGAAAAGTTAATAAAAGAAATTACATATTTGTGGTATACAACATGAAGTGTTCAAGATGTATACATTATGAATAAAGAAAATGTGGGGAGGGGGATCCAACATGGCGACCTGAAGGGAGGCAGCATTTCCTGAGGCTCCAGGTCTGCTTGGGAAAATCCCACTTTATCTTCAAATTTCCAAGGTGCTTTCAGGGGAATTTATATATGAACTTCTAGTACTAGTTTGTGAAGCTTTTCTAAGGAACCAAGTCTTGGGAGTTTTGAGAGGAGGAAAAAAAAAAAAAAGGGGGGGGGATTTTCCCATCCAGTCAGGGACACAGAAGGCTGCCTGTGCTAGCTTCCTGCTGGTGCAGATGCCATTGGCGAGCGCTGACAGAGCGTGGAGAGGGAGAAAGGATTCTGTCTGCTGTGCCAGGAGTACAGTAGCTCAGCTGTTTGCTTGGTGCTAGTGGAGCGACCATTAGAGTTAGGAGAGATAAAGAGACTCTGTCAGTTCTGCCAGGAACAGTGGTCGGCTCCCTTCATTCCACATGCTCACTGCTGCAATCCCGTCCCCACTAATACAATCATCCACCGAGCTCACACTCTGTGGGGGACGAGAGCTGTGCTGGGAGTTGGCCGCTGGGCCGCCATTTGGAGTCCCAGGTCATGGTCCAGATGGCTGCAAGCAGTAGCAGCTGTGGCCGTGGATCTCAGCAGAGTCACAGACACCATCGCTGATCCGATCCCGTCACTAACTAAACAGACATCCTCCAAGCTCACACACTGTGTGGGGTGTGAGAGCTGAGAGCTGTGCTGTGAGATGGCCCGCTGGGGTGCCCGGGGGAGCAGGCTACTTGGCGGGATAGCCTGACCACCATTCGGAGTCCCAGGTCATGGTCCCTGCCTGGCCGCAGGGGCGGAGCTGCGAGGGGGATAGCTGCGCAGTGGATCTCAGCTGAGTCACAGTCAGCATCTCTGCTGCAATCCCATCCCTAACTATAACAGACATCCGCTGAGCTCACATGCTGCGGGGGGCGAGAACTGTGTTGGGTGGCGGCCCCCTGGGGTACCCAATGGAGCAGATAACTTGGCAGGTTAGCCCAGAAGCCATTCGAAGTCCCAGGATGCAGTTCCCCCTGGCTTTTTTGGAGCAGCCTTTAATAATTGCATCCAGGAAAAGGCTGAGAGCTTCAGTCTCATCCAGGAAGAGAGGACCTAGAACAGGCCCAGACTCCACCCTTCCTAGGAGGTCTTCAGTTTGTGGAATAAAGTTCTCTGCCCTGTCCACTCCCCTCAGCCAGAAGGATCATGTGGCAAGTTGAACGATGGGAGTCTTCTGCCACATGAGTCAATGCATTCATCTCCCCAACACAGGGAGAATATAAATCATCCATACTCCCTGCTCATTAAGTCTTCTGGCTTCAGCTCCTCTAGGAAGCTTGCAAAATTCAGTGCTTGCCAGAACCAGTCCTCTTCAGTGGAGGCCCCTCTTGAAGGTCCCAGGAGTCTAAGGATATCCCAGTCCTTTTTGTGGGATCACATGTCCACAGACTGAGAGACATTCATATTGAAACCCAGAAGGACAGTGATCATCTCCTACCAGAGGTCCCAGAGATGCCCTTATTGTCTATAGATCCAAGTTTTCATTAAGAATTTTTTGTTTTTTATTTTTATTTTTTTATTATATAGATTTTTTTCTTTTTCCCTTTCTTGCTTTATGGTTAATAATGAATTTGGTGTTGGTGGATATAAATATTTATCTGCGTGTATGTATTGGTGATTGGCTACTACTTTCTCTAAGTCTTCTTGAACCCTACTGCTATCCCTTTAATATTGGGTTCCAACCAGGAAAACATTTCATGATAGCAAGATAGACTCAGCCTCTGGAGAGTGAAGATAACCATGCCCCATACTAACCTCTTCCTCCCCAGTACTCTGGAAATCCCTAAATATAAGCATTTTTCTCTCATCCTCACCCAAAGTCTTTACCCTTCCCACATCCCATTTCTATGTTTTCCTTAGTTGTAACAGAATAACCTACTCCCCCCTAATCTCTTGTTCCTCTTTACTCTAAGGCAAGAGTGATTTTTTTACCTCCCCAATTCACCTCCTTGACTTCCTAGTCATCCCTTCTCCCCACTTTCAAAGAGACCTTACTATCTAAAGAAATAGACAAGCTTCAAAATGGGCGCTGGCTTCCTATCATAATACTGTGAGATCTCTCTCAAAGTAACCCATCACAATGAAGCAAAGCCATAAGAAGCTCCAATTACTCCACCAAGAGCAACTTACTTGAAGTACAAGACATGCTCTCAGACTCAGAAAATGAGGAAAAGAGGAAATAACTCCCCTCCTCAACCCCACAGCTCACCCACTAAAGGACTCCATAGCTGGAGCCCTAGATGAAAACCAAAGGCATTGTGTCAGCATTATGATTAGTAATGCAATCAAAGAGTTGAGGGATGAAATAAGGAAAGAGATCAGAGAGCAATTTCAAGAGATTAGAGACAACTTCTACAGGGAAATAAGGGAATAATTCCATGAGATGAAAGATCAGCTATACAAAGATATAGACATCCTGAAAAGAGATGTAACAGAGCTATCAGGATTGAAAAACACGGTTAACCAAATCAAATATTCACTGGAAGAAACCAATATGAGAGCTTACTCTACTGAAAATAGATCTTCAGCTCTTGAAGAATGAGTATCGGACAATGAGGATAGGCTAAACAATGTAGAATTCAAAGAAGATAAGCAGGATAAACAGCTTATATTACATAATCAGAAATTCCAAGTAATATTTGATGAGATGAGGTGTAATAATCTGAGAATCATTGGCCTGGAGGAAAATTCCGAACAGCAAGCAAGAGGCTTAAAGAATCTTTTAAGCGAAATCATAAGTGAGAACTTCCCTCATTTTACTATCGATCCGGAATATCACATCCAAGATGCTTATAAAACTCCAAATAGACCTAATCAATTGAGAAACTTGCCAAGGCATATCATATACAAAATGAACAACAGGGGAATTAAGGAGAGAATTCTAAAAGCTTCTAGAGGAAAGCCCCAAATCACATTCAGAGGCAAACCAATTCAAATCACTATGGATTTTTCAGAGCAAACAATGAAGGCCAGAAGAGCTTGGAACAATATCTTTCAAGTGTTAAAAAATAACAACTTTCACCCAAAGATAATATATCTGGCAAAACTCAGCTTCAAATGTGAAGGGGAAATTAAATACTTCAATGATAAACTCAAGCTAGCAAGATACATGAACACAAATCCTGCTCTACAGAACATTCTCAAAGATGTTCTTCATTCAGAAGAAAATCCTGATGATATCCTAAACCCTTAAACAAGGGTGAGTTAATAATCATATTATCCAAAAGCTGACTTTCAAGATGACTCAAAACTCTGTACTCGATACAAAGTCAGAGAATCAGCCTCCCATATCTATACTAACCTTGAATGTGAATGGTCACAATGCCCCAATTAAAAGACACAGACTAACCCACTGGATCAAAAAACAAAATCCAAAAATATGTTGCTTGCAAGAGATACATTTGACACTCAAAAATAGATACAGGCTGAAAGTGAAAGGATGGCAAAACGTTTACCAGGCCTGTGGCCCAAAAAAGCAAGCTGGTGTGGCGATTCTAATTTCTGATAAAATCAATTTCCAACTAAAACTAGTGAGAAAAGACAAAGAGGGTCAGTTTATCATACTAAAAGGGGCAGTCCATCAAGAAGATATAACTATAATTAGCAATTATGCCCTCAATTATAACATACCCAAATATACAGAAAAAATCCGTAAGGACATTAATCCCCTCATTGATCTGAACACAATAATCCTGGGGGACTTCAACACACCACTATCAACTCTACATATATCATCAAAACAAAAAATCAATAAAGATGTCTCCAATCTAAACCACTCTATTAATCAATCGGGATTAACAGACATTTACAGAATATTCCATCCTAAGACAGCTGGATTTACCTTCTTCTCAGCAGCGCATAGATCCTTCTCTAAAATAGACCACATCCTGGTTCACCAGGATAATCTTAACAAATATAAAAAAGTGGATATAATCCCATGTATTCTGTCAGATCACAATGCTATGATCTTAGCAATCAACAACAAGAGAAACAACAGAAACTATTCAAATACTTGGAAATTGAATAATTACCTCTTAAACGAAGGATGGGTAAAAGAGGAAATGAGAGCAGAGATTAAATAGTTCTTGGAATTGAATGAGAATGAGGAAACAACATGCCGAAACCTCTGGGACAGTATGAAGGTTCTCTTAAGAGATAAATTTATATCACTGAGTGCATACATCAAAAATCTAGAAAGAGATCAGATTAATAGCCTTATGCTTCAACTCAAATGACTAAAAAGGAGGAACAGTCCAACCCCAAATCTAACAAAAAACAGGAAATTACCAAAATCAGAGCTGAAATCAACGAAATTGAGAACAAAAAAACTACACAAACTATTAACAAAACTAAGAGTTGGTTCTTTGAAAGAGTCAACAAAATCGACAGACCCCTAGCCAACCTCACCAAAAGGAAGAACGAAATGAAGCAAATCAACAAAATCAGAGACGAAAATGGGGACATCACCACAGACTCATCCAAGATTCAGAAGATTATCAGAACCTATTTTGAAAACTTATACTCTGCCAAATTTGATAACCTGGAGGACATGGACAAGTTCTTGGACAAACAGGACATTCCCTCTTTAACACAGGAGGACATTGAAAATCTCAACCAACCTATCACAGATAGCGAAATTGGAGCAGCAATCAAAGCTCTCCCAAAAAAGAAAAGCCCAGGTCCGGATGTATATACAGTGGAATTCTACCAAACCTAACACCAAGAACTAACACCGATCCTCTTCAAGCTCTTCCAGGAAATTTGATAGAGAGGGATCACTCCCAAACACTTTTTATGCAGCAAATATTACACTGATTCCAAAGCCCAACAAAGACATGTCAAGGAAAGAAAACTACAGACAAATTTCCCTGATGAACATTGATGCAAAAATCCTTAATAAAATTTTAGCTAATCGGACATAAAAGCACATTAGAAAGATAATCCATTATGATCAAGTGGGCTTCATTCCAGGAAAACAAGGCTGGTTCAACATAAGCAAATCAATATATGTAATTCACCACATAAACAGAATTAAAAACAAAAATCATATAATCATCTCAATTAATACAGAGAAGGCATGTGATAAAACTCAGCATCACTTTATGCTCAAAACCTTGGAAAAGATAGGGATCAAGGGAAGATACTTTGACTATGTCAGATCCATTTACGACAGACCCAGAGCCAACATTATCCTCAATGGTGAAAAGCTGAAAGTATTTCCACTGAATTCAGGTACTAGACAAGGCTGTCTGCTTTCCCCACTCTTATTCAATATAGTCCTTGAAACCCTTGCCAGAGCTATCAAGCAAGACAAGGAAATCAAAGGTATTCGTACAGGAAAAGAGGAAGTCAAGTTATCTCTATTCTCTGATGACATGATTCTGTACCTAGAAGACCCATTAACATCGGCCAGAAAACTCCTAGAGCTTATAGTTTTTTTCAGCAAAGTAACTGGCTACAAGATCAACTCCAGTAAATCACTAGCGTTTCTTTACTCCAGCAACAAATCCACAGAAGAAGAAATCAGGAAATCTCTCCCATTCACCATCACTTCCAAAAAAATGAAATACTTGGGAATTAACCTTACAAAGGATGTTAAGGTCCTCTACAAAGATAACTATCAAACACTAAGAAAAGAAATTACAGAAGACCTGAGTAGATGGAAAAAATATTCCATGCTCATGGTTAGGCAGAATCAATATAATAAAGATGGCCATTCTACCCAAAGCCCTA
>PVKS010028625.1:0-26249 GCA_004027875.1 Aplodontia rufa
ATACCAAGCTCCTTGATCCATTTTGATTTGATTCTTGTGCAAGGAGAAAGATATGGGTCTAATTTCAACTTTCTGCAGGTGGATGACCAGTTTGTCCAGCACCATTTGTTGAAGAGGCTGTCACTTCTCCATGTAATATTTTGTCCCCCTTTGTCAAAAATCAGATGTTTAAAGATTTGAGGTTTTGTTTCGGGGTCTTCTATTTGTTCTTTTTTTAAAAATAGAGGATAGCGTGAGAGAGAGAGAGAGAGAGAGAGAGGGAAACGGAATCAATTTTATTTATTTTTTTGTGTGACTTTCATTGCTTTGACACTTCATTGCGTACATGGTGCTGGGGTACAAACCCATGTACTCATGCACACCCGGCAGGCACTGTAACCACTATGCCCCTGCTCCAGCACCCATCTGTTATTTCTTCTACTTCTAGTATCATTTCTGTAAGGACATTACAGCTTTTTTTAGCATTAACAATTTGCTGGTATTCAATAAAAAGTATATTAAGAAGCACGAGTGTGGGACTGGAGAGGTGCCTTGGCAGTTAAGGCACTTGCCCGGCATGCACAAGTACATGGGTTCAAATCCCAGCACCCACGTACACAGCTAAGTGTCAGAGCAATGAAAGCCATGTAAAAAACAAACAAACAAACAAAAAAACACTCAATAAAAAATTGATACTCTCTCTCTTTCTCTTTCTCACTGTCCTCCCCTCTTAAAAAAACACTATAAAAAAGTAAGACAAGTGTTAGAGTAAATCTCTTGAAAGTTTAAAATGAAGTTCATAAATATGCAATCCAAATGATAGCATAAACTATTTTAAACTCATACAATAGATTATCTTTTATAAAAAATATATGCCAGGAAAAGTCTACAGAATGTTTATTTTACCATTTAGTCAGAAATTGCAGATAACTAGACTGAAGACTCTTTCTTTTGACAAACGAGCTTTCATGTACCAGTCTCAGAAATAATGCTGTTTTAAATGCAAGACAAAGAAGAGAATTCATTCTAATTTCACACAAGTATTTTCCCTCTAAAGAAAGATTGACATTTGTTTTTAAAGATCAGGGGGAAAAATAGTTTCTATTATCTACGATGGGGTCAGTGTGAACATAACCAGGAAACAGAGTCAAAAAATCACCCTAATGTAAGTAATTCAAGCATTACCTACTTTTTGATGTTTGGGGGATACATAATGCTTACTCTACAATTAAGCACAGTCATTCTCAAAACAACATCATTATGATCCAGGAATTCATGAAATATTTCCCCACCTTCTGAAGGCCCATCCAAGACCCACTCTATCAGAAACACTGTTGATAATGTCATCAAATATTTATTTTAACATGATATCCAGGTGATGCTACAAACTGAATGACCAGTGAGCCAGGTGATTCTGATTTCAGAGCAAGTGTTTCAGTATGTCTTTAAAATCAATATGATGGGGAATACTCAACTCCCATTAAAGCCTATCTATACACAGGCAGGCAGAAAAGCTCAAAAATGTCAACAATTATTATACAAGTATATGTTCATTTCAAATTTTAGTATGGTGGGATTACAGAGGAGACATGAGTTTGGGGAATGAATGAAGTGGGGTTTATCCTGGTCTAGGATCAGCCTTAACTTACTATCTCCCTATGTCAATATCCATGTGTGCATGAATATGTAACAATTCCCTCCGATATGTAAGACTGTGTTGAACTAATAAAAAAAGATGAATTATGAGGTGGTTGGTATAACACTCTCCACATTCCATGTACTTGGAATTGGTTGCACTTCACTCGATGAATTACCTAACTTAGGTGCAACATAGAAGTAGCAAGAAATCAATTTTACAAATGCCCAAAATGTACCTCTTTCAGCAATAATGTTATCAAACCATGTGAGGGAACAATTATCACTGAATGCAATTTCTTAGGCATTAGGTCATTGGAATTTGAAAACAGGAGTTACCAAAAGTACTTTAAATAACCATTGCATATTGTATGAATTGAGATATCAAAATAAGCGTGTAACACCTGTCGACCTAATAATAGGCACAGATTTCAGAATGTGACATGAAAGAGTGAAAGCAAAGGCCTGTTCCTTAAGTGCAGCAAAATGGAATTTATCAATCTGAAGAGTTACTGCAGTTTTAATTGATTCCAGCACAAAATAGGTCCTCTCACAACTTACAATTTCATATTTGTGCTTTTATAGGGTTTTGATCAATGTGTCCTTTCTTGTGAATTCAAACAAGCTTTTCTGCTCTCATCATAAAACATCTGTTCAAAGCATTTATAAATTTTCTTCTCTTTCTTCAGCTTTTCATGTTTTGCCTTCCTTGTTAACCTCTTTCTTCAAACACTGCTTAGTTCAAACTATAACATGGGGATAAAACAGGGGAGACATCGGAGCAGAGAGTGGTCAAAGCGGGGAGAACCTGGACAAGGATCGGCCTTAACTTACTTTGTCAATATCCATATATGCATGAATATGTAACAACGATACCCTGCAATATGTAAGACTATGTCAAACAAATGAAACAAACAGAAAAAACTGCAAAGTCATTTTCTCAAACTTTTTTCTAGGTGTTGAAATTACCCAGTCTTTGTTCCCTCAATACTATCCCTTCCACTATACCTTTTTTTTTTTTTTTTTTTTGAAAACAACTTTCTGGGCCCCTACGTTAAGAGGTCAAAATCAAATCAGTCATGCATATCTGCTTTCCTTAATTCCATAAAAATGGTAAAATTCCCACAGGATGTCATTGAGTCCCAAGGGAACCATCTTTCAGTTTAACACCCAAGGCAGTTCTTCTGGCACTGGCTTTGGCAAATAACAAATTTGCATACTGTGAAAATACGCTACTATAAATATTGCAAAAGAAAACGTAATAACACTTTTAGTACTAGGGATTGAACCTAGGGCCTTACAAACTCTGTGAGGTGTGTATTTCTATAAATTTATTGGGACTGTGTTCTATATTCAATTAGTATACTTACACAAGATAAGCACTTATATGGAAGAAACATTTTGTTAAAAATCATCATTGTTTCATCTGATATTTGGAAATGCAGAAGCTCTAGGATGAGTAATTTTTTAAAAATAACTCAACCTGTCAGATTATTTAAGCTGCCAAAGATCAGAATATCAGAGATACTATGATCATATATACACACATGCACACAAGATTCTAACTGTAGGAAAGGAATATAGAATCAGTATTTAATGTAGGTAAGACATTGAAACAGTATGTACTAAGTTTCCTTCATTGTACAACCATAAGTGTCAACTTCTAACTGATAAAAATTGCCATTTAAAGAACATCAGGCTATTTATTTAGTTCACTTCAAGCATTCTCCTTAATCCTTATGCAAATTATACAATTACTAGTATTATTTACATTTTAAACTGAAAGGGGATCATCTTGCAAAATAACACCTTTCCTTTATGTTTGGAAAAAGTTACACAGGAAGTAGAATGATAACTGATAGTTGGACCCAAACTGTCTAGTTTGGAAGGATGAAATATTTCCTCTCTATAATATGGTTTCTCCTTGATCACTAGTACTTGCATGTGTGCACGTACACATGCAAATACACACACACACACACACACACGCACACACAAACACACACACTAATTATAATGAAAAGCCTGAAAGTATATGCACAGAAAATTCCAGAGTGCTTTTGCCCTTAAGTTCACTTAGAATTAAATTTTTTTCTCAAAGAAAATTTCTTTCTCTGGCACAGGACAACAAATAATGTAAAATGGTGAATTTGGCACCTCCTGGGTCAAATGAGTTACTTCAGTCCTAGAGAAATTTTAACGTCCAATAGACTAGAGATTGAGAATTATATCTTTGCCACATTAAAGCACCGCATTTGTAAAAAAGGTCAGCAGAAAGCAATCATGATGAAATATTAGTGATATTTGAATAAAACAGACTACAGCAATCATCTACTGTTCCAATACTTACGCTACAGATGAGAAAACAAAAAGCCAGAGAAGCCCACTGCTTCCCAAGCTCTTTTAGTGAGTAATCAAAACACACTTAATGCTCAACCTAGACTGGCAGCAGCATCACACCCCTATAATTCCAGGAACTGGAGAGGTTGAAGTAGGAGGTCGATGCGTTTGAGGTCAGCCTGCACAATGTAATGAGACCCCACCTAAAAAAACAAAAACAAGAAAAATACAAAACAAAACAACAACAACAAAAAGAATATTCTATCAAACAATAACGAAAACACATGTATCCAAGTGCTGTGCTCACTTGGTCAAGCTTCCTAACATCATGATTTGAAGAAAACCCTCATGGGGGGACAATCAAGATGGCAGTGTAGAAACAGGTGGCACTTCCCAACTCCTGCACAGTTTAGAATCAGTACAACTGGAGTGCAGCCACTTAGTGAGGTGGGTGAATGAGGCAATGCACTGAGCTTCAATCCTGCACAGAGACTTGTAGACTTTGAGACTGTGGTTGATGGAAAAGAGAGTGAGAAAAAGTCCATGCCAAAAGCAGTAGCATGGTCATGGGTTTTGGGATGACACAAAGTGAAAGAAAGAGAGACATATTTTACAAAACCATTACAGAATCGACTGTAGAAGAGAGAGTCACTACAAACGTAGCTGATAAGGTAGCTGGATAGTGGTCTGTTGTGTAATAAATTCTCTACCTTCCCAAACTTCCTCATGGAGACCTGTGGTGGGGAGCTATTATGTTGGGGTCATGCCTATGCTTAAACTTCAGGAAAGATAAATTTGTGTATCTTCGTTTTCCCTGAAGATCATCACAAATAGTTCCACAGAGGAATGCCTTTGAAGCCATCCATCAAAATAATATATAGAGATCACTGAAAATAAAGGCCACTGATACCCAAGCTGGCAAGAGAATCTGGAAAAGGCCCACTCAATCACCCTAGAAGAAGGCACCTCTCAGTATGCACCCAAGACTCTCTGGGTACACACAAAACTGTCCCTCCTGTTGGAGATGGATCTGTATGTAAGGTAAGGGACACTCAGGCAGAGAGAGTCCTGTAATACCAGGATCCCACCAGTGCTCAGGCCTGACATGGAGCTTATAGAACTGCTCAAGTTTGCCACGTAAAAGGCTGATGTGAGGACTTTGTAAATAATCCCAACGCATGATGCTTCTCCCTGTGGACTGAAGAATCCATGGAAACATGACGCCCACACTACGGAGGCATCTAAGCATGTGGCTGGAGAAACCATTAGGATATAACTTCTGTTCTACCAGTGGCCCCACCTTTTGCCAAGGCTTGCCATAGAATTTCAGAACCTCCCAGATTTGCATCAGTGGATGGTGTGAGAGAACTGTGTGGGCAGACTTTATAGCCAGTGCTCCTTGTGGGTATTGAAGAAAAACACTGATCTAGACCTGAAGAAAATATAAATATACAAATCCTTACTCTAAACATGAAACTGTCTGGCTTAGTTGTGGGCACCATGGCCCAAGTCAATCATAGCATATGGAGCAGAGGCTTGGACATTTGCCACCCACCCCCAACCATGTTACTCGGTTGCTACAGCTTGGACACAATGCAATCCCCATTAGCTCCTGTGTTAGAGCAGGGATGCTTAGAATAGACAGGATTAGATTAGGAGACCTGTAAACTAATCGGTGGGTTAATCCATGTGATGGATTAATTATTTGGATGGGCTAAATAGTAATTGTAGGTGAGATGAGGCATGACTGGTAAAACAAGGTCACTCTAGGAGTGCCTTTCAGGTGTATATTTTCCTGGCACCTCAGTTTCTCTCTGTCTCTGTCTCTCTCTCTTTGTCCTCCCCACTCCCCACTATGTCTTTCTGTCTCTCTCCCTTTTGCCCTCTCTCTGTTTCTCTCTTCCAACAAGGTCAGTTGGGTGTCCCTGCCCAATCTGCTTGGAAAACACATCTCATCCCCTCATGCCCATGGAGCTTCAGATCTTAATGTTTATTTGGGGGGTCTGTCACTCTCACTTCTTTCTGTGCCACCGTTGCACCCTTTTGGAATGGGAAAGTTCACTCCATGACACTGTATATTGGATATACGTAATTTGCTTTCAATTTTTAAAGGGACTCACATGAAGAATTTGCCTCAAGTCTCAGTGGCTTTGTACTTTGGTATTTCAACAATGCTGAAACTGGTAAGACTTTGAGGACTGTTGGAGATAGACTAAACTTATTCTGCTCTGTGAGATGGACATGGAGTTTGGGGGACAAGGGTTGGATATGAGGTGCCCCACAAAAGCTCCTGCGTTAATATAGGAATGTTCTGATGTAAAATGATTAGATCAAGGGAGCTGCACACTATCGATGGATTAATTCATTGGATGGATTAATGTTTTGAAAGAAATACTCACGGTGATAAAATATGGAGTAATGCTTGGGTGGATTTCAAATTTGGAGGGCCATGCAAGAATACTATCTTAAATGCATCAGCAAGAAAGAATTTCTTTTTCACTTTAGTGTTTGCTTTGATTTTGCTTATTAGTCTTAGTTTGTTTCTTCTGCTTGTGATGCTAATTGTTTATTTCATTCTTTAATAAAATTTGTGTTATTTAAAAAGTTGTGAATTGAGTCATTTTTTCTTTGCCATTTTTCTTCTTTTTCATTTCTATCCCCTTTGTTTACCTTTTTTCTTTATTTCCCTTTTTGGTTTTACCTCTGTTTCTTCTCCATAGTGTAACCTAATTTGAAGTTGCTTTTCTCACTTTCAGTTTTGTTTTACTATCCACACAGTTTACTGTATTATTCATTTTATTTTTTTTTGTAAGTCTTTTTTATCCTATGTCACATTATCAGTCATGTTTTCTTTTCTTTGTTTTAGGGAGTTGTAGAAAACAGTCTCAACAAATTTTGTGTGTTTTTCTATAGTTTATTCTTTGAAGTGGGTGTTATTTCTGGTGGTCAATTCTCCCCTCTGAAGCCCATGCTGGGGTCTTAACATAGCATTTTAATCATGGTGAATGGGTGCTTTCATTGTGAGATATAATGGGCCTGGGGTGCACTGAAAAGAGAATGCTGCTCTCTAAAAAGTCCCTCCTCTAACAGTGGAAGAGACTCATTCCAATATAAGACCAAATTTCAGCATAGAAACACAAATTGCATGAGAAAACAAGGCAATAAAATGCCCCCAAAAGCTCAGAATCCATATATATATATATATATATATATATATATATATATATATATATATATATATATATATATATATATATATCAACGTGGATAAGCATTTACAGAGAGAATTATGAAAATTGATTGGTAGAATGATCAAGGAATTGAAAGAAGATACAGATAAATGACTAAATGAAAATAGGAGGACAAAACAGGGTATGAAACATAATTTCAGTAAGGAGATAGCTCTTGTAAGAAAACCAAACACAAAATCATGGAAACGAAAAGGTGAGTATTCAAATACAAAGAGCAGAGTAGATATTTGGAAGACAGTGAACTTCAGGGAAGTCCTATCCGGACACTTTCCTTGACTTAAAAAAAAATAAATGCCAGGAAGGCTACCTTCCTGCAAGGTGCATGTATTGGAAAAGAGTCATTGAACTCAGTGCAGGTCAGAGGGAGATGAGTGAATGGGAGACTTCTGTGTAGCAAGTGGAAAAACAGAGCTATTCAGATGCAGCCAAGGACCAGTGACCACACATGGCCTTGCCCCTCAATCAGTACATGAGTAGGGACAACCTTCCAGGACGATTGGTCAGATTTTACTTATGACCAGCACAGGACTATAAAAGACTACATATCAGAGTTCAAATTCATTTATTTACTTATTGATTGATTTATTATTTATTTATATATGTGAGTTTGTTTGTAGTATTGTTGCTGTGGAGCTGCATCTTCTTTCAACTTACTTATTTCTTACCTTTCCCTTGAACACTACATTTCACTGGAGACAAGAGAGCAGGGAGTGTGTAAAGGCAGGGAGAACCAGATTCTCAAATGACTTTGTCATTATGTGTGCATATAAGAATGTTTTGCAATGAAACTCTCCAATATGTAAGAACATACTGAGCTAATAAAAACATTTAAAATTAAAAAAAAACTTTCCATGATGAACAAAAGCTAAAAATTTCACAAACAGAAAGCCTTCCCTGCAAAATATATTTATTAAAATATTTCATGAAGAAGAAATGAAAAATAAAGTGAAAATCAGAATAGGGAGTCATTCCACTAGAAGAAAAATCATTCAAAAGAGAATCAACTTTTGTCCTTGATTCTGTTTAAGCAGCGTGGAGAATCTTCAAAAAACTAGGGATGAGCCCACCATATGATCCTGCTATTCCTCTCCTGGGTATTTTTCCAGGGGACTTAGAATCAGCACATTACAGCGACACAGCAATATCTATGTTCACAGCAGCTCAATTTACAATAGCTAAATTATGGAAACAACCCAGATGTCCCCCACTGGACGAATGGATCCAAAAACTGCGTTACATATATACCATGAAATTTTACACAACAATTAGAAACAATGATATTGCAGCCTTTGAAGGTAAATGGATGGCTATGGAAGAAATTATGCTGAGTGAAATCAGCATAGCCCAGAGAACCAAGGGTCGAATGTCTTCACTCATCTGTGGAGGCTGGAACTAGACCCTGGCCATTGAGATAGGAGGACTATTATCATGTTTTATATCTGGGTAAGGTGTAATGTTATACAAACTAATACATTTTTAGAGATGTTTTGGGAAGGGGAGGGGGAAGATACGGGTGGGTAATTGGGGGGCACTCTTGGGGGTAAATCTAATTTTCAGAATATATATATATGTATATAGTTTATATACTTTTTCATTAGAAGATTGTGTTATTGCTAACAAATAAATTTCTGAATAAAAAAGAGAATCAACTTAAAAACTAGAAATAAATTAAAGTGAATGGAAGGAGTTAAAAATTATCTCTCATTAAACTCTTCAATCCAAAGACACAGATTGACAGGGTGGATTAAAAAACAAGACTCAACAATATGCTACCTATAACATACTCACCTCACAGGCAAAGCTGTCCACAGACTGAAGGTGAAGGGGTGGGGGAAAACATTCCATTCACATAGTTCTTAAACAAGCAAGGATTTCTATTTTATTTTCAGATAAAGTGCACTTCAAGCCCAATCAATCAGAAGGGACTAAGAAAGACATTCCATACCACTCAAGGGAATCATACATCAAAAAATATAAGTATCATAAGCATCTATTCTCCAAACAATGGCGCATCTACATACATCAAATAAACTGTTACCAATTTTAAGAACTAAATCTATCAAAATACAATAATTTGGGTGATTTTAACATGCCTCTTTGATCACTAGCTATATCATCTAGACAAAAACTTAGTAAAGACACTATAGATTTAAGCAATATAATTAATAATCTGGACCTATCAGACAGTTTTAGAACATTTCATCCATCAATAACTAAATTCACTTTATTCTCATAAGTACATGGAACATTTTCTGGAACAGATCATATTCTAGGACACAAAGCAAATTTTAGAAAGTACAAAAAATAGAGGTAATACTTTGTGTTCTATCAGATGATAATGGAATGAAACTAGAAATTAATGATAGATAAAAATAAAAATCACTCTAACGCCTGGAGATAAATAATATACTCTTGAATGTTAAATAGATAAAAGAAGGAATCAGGCGAGAAATTTAAAACTACTTGGAATTAAATAAGAACAGTTTACTACAACATATCAAAATCTATGTTATGGTACAGCACCCATTCAAGTTTAAAACGCCGGAAAAACTAGGGTTAGAAGGAACTTACCTCAAGACAGTAAAGGGTATATATGTCAACCCGTGACCAACATTATTCTGAGTGGAGAAAAATTGAAAGTATTTCCTCTAAAAACAGGAAAAAGATAAAGAGAGCTGCTGTCACCACTCTATTCAAGACAGTAATTAAAACTCTAGCCAGAGCAACCATGGAAGAGAAGGAAAATAATGGGAAGTAAATAGGCAAAGAAGTGCTCAAATGATCTCTATTTGCAATTAAGTACAATGATGCAAGGACTTACAGAAAAGGAAAAAGAATGTTGGCCACCTGCACCTCAGATAGGTAATTAATATCCAGAATATAATAAGAACTCAAAGAACCAAAAACAAAAAAGAAAGAAACCCTCCAAATAATCCAATCAGTAAATCGACTAAAACCTTCAGATCCAATCAATGAGTAGGCTAAAACCTGAGCAGAAAACATTTCAGAAGAAGAAATGCAAAATGTCAAAAAACATATGAAAATAAGCATTCAATGTCTTTGGCATTTAGAGAAATGCAAATTAAAACCACGCAGAGATTTCATGTCATTCAAGTGAGAATGACAATTATCAGGAATACAAACAACAATAAATGTTGCTGGGGATTTGGGGAAAAGGGCACACTTTATTTATACATTTTTGGTGGAACTGTAAATTTATCCAACCACTCAAGAAAGCAGTGTGGCAATCCCTGAAAAAATAGGAATGGATCCAAGCTTTGACTCAGCTAGCCCACTCTTTGGCATATATTCAAAGGATCTAAAATCTGCATACTAAGGCGATACAACCACATCAATATTTATGCCTGCACAACTCACAATATCTAAGATATGGAACCAACCAAGGTGCCTTTCAACAGATAAATGTATAAAGAAAATGTGACATATACACAAAATGGAGGATAACCTAACCATAAGGACAAACTTAATACCATTTTGCCAGCAAATGTATGGAACTAGAGGTTATCATGCTAAGTGAAAGAAGTTAGTATCAAAAATAAAAAATGAAAAATAAAAAAAGGTTGAATGTGCTCTCTGATATGTAGAAGCTAACACAAACTAAAGAGCAGAGGAATAGATAAAGGGAAGGAAATGGAGGAAGAAGGAATGAGATAGGGAAAATTCATAGAAAAAAATCAGACTTAATTTTCCTGTGTTCATATATGAACCTATCTTTGAGAATCTTAACAACATGTATATCAATAAGTCACTAAATTAAAAGAAACTATTAAAAACACAAAAGAAAATTCAGTAGAGTAGAGGAAAATCTGGGTGTGGGAAGGGGAAATACTGGGGACTGAATTTGAATAAGTAATACTGCATATTTTTCTAAAAATGCCAATGTTTATACCATTGTCAAGTGTATCTATAAAGAACATGGGGTGCGAGGAAGTGAGAGGAAGGGAAAATAACAGAACTGAGCTAAAGGAAGGTATACTCCAGGCTTTTGTAATGATATCAATGTATATTCTATTGCCATGTATACAAAGAAGGAGAGAGGATGGGAGGAAGGGAGGGGAGGGGGAAGAGGAAAAACTGGGGACTGAATTAGGAGAAATTAAGCTCCAAACTTTTATACATATGCCATGTGTATGCTTATACCATCTATTAAAAATCAATAAAAATGAATTGCTAATTATCACATTGTATGTGTGTGCTGGATTTTTTTCTTCAGGTTCTGTGAATAAAGTCATTGGTAATTTGATAGGGATTGCATTGAATCTGTGCATTGCTTTGGTCATATGGCCACTTGAGCAATAATGCTTCTATGAACCCAAGAACTTTCGAGGTCATTCTATCTCCTAAGGCCTTCTCAAATTTCTTTCTTTCATTTTAAATATTGTTTTTGTAGAGTTCTTTCATTTCTTTTGTTAGACTTTTTCCCAATTATTTTTAGGGTATTGTAAATGGAATTATTTCCCTGATTTCTTTCACAGTAGATGCATTGTTGAAACATAGGAAAGCTATTGACTTCTGGATGTTGATCATGAACTTTGTTAATTTGCTGAATTGGTTTATGAGCTCTAGAATTCTTCTGGCGGAATGCTTTCTTTTGAGGGAGTTGGGGTAACAAACAGAGGCAATTTAACTGTTGTTACTACTTGTACCCCTTTTAAAAATTATTTTTCAAGGACTTGAGTTCTTGTAAATCACAAAATGCATGTAAAATAACAATATGATGTGCATATACTCTTAAACCAGAATTAACCCCACATTGCCCACACCTCAGTCTTTAGAATATTCTATAGTTATCACCTACAAACATTATAAATGCTTAGGTTGAGAATTTTCTAGACTTGAATGATTGCATAAGTGTTATTTGAATTCTCCAGAGGGTAAAATATATGCAACATTGTTGGTTGACTCCCTAGATCCCTCATTATTCTCCCTCTCTCTCCTCTTTCCCACCTACCCACTCTCCCCTCCCTCCACTACATATCTATGGTTGCCCTAGATTGTCCATTTCTATGCCTTTGTTGGATCTAATATATGAGGTTCACTACATTTCACAGGCCTGGGTTTAGTTCCAGTCTCCACAAATGAGTGAAAACATTCGACCTTTGACTCTCTGGGTTTGGCTAAATTTGCTCAGCATGATTTCTTCTATTGCCATCCATTTACTTTCAAAAGGTGCAAAATCATTGTTTCTAATTACTGAGTAGAATTTCATTGCATACATACGTGTGTGTGTGTGTGTGTGTGTGTGTGTGTGTGTGTGTGTGTGTATCACAGATTTTGAATCCATTCATCCAGTGAGGGGCAAATGGGTTGGTTTCATAATTTAGGTATTGTAAATTGAGCTGCTATGAACATAGATTTCGCTGTGTTGCTGTAATATGCTGATTCTAAATCCCCTGGAAAAATACCCAGGAGAGGAATAGCAGGATCATATGGTGGGTCCATCCCTAATTTTTCTGAGTGATGAGGCAGAAAAGGTTAGGCAGTTCAGTGTAGGCAGAATAATGTGGGTTTGTAAGGAGAAAATTAACTGATGGTCATCTTTCCTGAGAGGGCAAAGACATCCCCCAATGCTAATGAAGATCTGACAAGATAAGCCAGGTGCAGACACTCCATGCTGTTAAGCAAGGAACCACTTTACTTCTATTATCAAGGACTGGACCAGAATTCCTCGCACCTGTGTCCTATGTACCGGAGCAGGGAAGCAGTAACCAATCCAGGAAGAGGACATCACATAAAAAGGGCAAACCTCACTGCCTCATCGGCTCTGGATGTCATATAAAAGGGGCAAACCTCACTGCCTCATGGGCTCTGGCCCCTTCCCCCACTGTGCGGGAAGTCTGCTGTTAGGGTCCGACCTTCACTCCATTTTGTCAGCTGCCCTAACATGATCATGTTGCTGTTTGCATGAGCTCCTTCAGGAGGGGCTGCTACATTGTGTTTTGTTAAGCTTGTTAATTGTCGTGTAAAAATATGTTCCTAAGTTGTTTGTACTCGAAATCTGCATAACCCTTGGTAACTTCCTTAGGAGGTATATAAAAGAGAGATGAAAAGCTTGAATCTGGGTCTTCTGCCTGTGTTTTCACTCATCCCCAGCTCGTCCCTCAGGTTTCAACCCAGCTGCACCGGGACATCTGAGGATTCTCCACACTGCTTTCCAGAGCAGTTTTACTGGTCTACAGTTCCACCAACAGTGAGCTAGTGTTCCCATCTCCCCACAACCCATCCAGAATCTGTTATTGTTGATATTCTTCATCTTTGCCAATCTGACTGCAGTGAGGTGAAATCTTAACATAGTTTTGATTTGCATTTCTCTGATTCCTAGTCATTTAGATCACATTCTCATGTATTCATTGGCTAACTCAATTTCCTCTGTTGAGAAGTTTTTATTTAGATCTTTGGACCATTTATTGATTGAATTATTTGTGCTTTTGATATTAAGTTTTTTGAATACTTTGAAAATTTTGGATATTGGTTCCCTGTTGGAAGAATTATAGGCAAAGATTAGTCACTGTAGCAGGAAGTGATGACAGTTTTGACAGATTCCTTGGCTGTGCAGAAGCTTTTTAGTTTAAATGCATCCCACTCATTGATTTTTTTTCTTATTTTAATTCTTTTACTTGGGTAGTCTTGTTGAGAAAGCCTTTGCCTACTCCCAAATGTTGGAGTGTTGGTCCTAAGTGTTATTCCAGCAGTTTTATGGTTGCTGCTTTAATTCCTAGTTCCCTGATCCATTTTTATTTGATTTGATCTTGTGCAAGGGAGAGATAAGCTTCCAATTTCAACTTCCTGCAAACACCTGTCCAGTTTGTCCAGCACCAATTTATGAGTAGGCTGTCATTGCTCCATGTTACATTTTAACACCCTCTGTCAAAGGTCAGATGCTTAAATATTTGTAGTTCTATCTCAGAGTCTTCTATTCTATTCCATTGGTCTTCATTCGTATTTTGATACCAATGCCATGCTATTTTTAATAATAGAGCCCTATAGTACAATTTTAGATTGGCATTGCAAAACCACCTTTTTCATCTTTTTTGCTTAGTAATGTTTTTGTTATTCTGGATTCTTTGTTGTTGCAAATGAATTGAGGCTTGCTTTTTCTATATCCGTAAAGAATGTCATTGGTATCTTGATGGGGATTGCATCGAATCTAGATAGTGCTTTTGGCATGAGGGCCATTTATTTACATTAACTCTGCCTAACCAAGAGCATGGAACATCTTTCCATCTTCTCAGGACTTCTTTGATTTCTTTCTTCAATGTCCAATTAATTTTCATTGTAGAGGTCTTTCACTTCCCTTGTTAGATTAATTCCCAAGTATTTTCTTCTTATTGAGGTTATTGTGAATGGGACCAATTTCCTGATTTCTTCTTCAGCAGAACTGTTGCTGGAGTACAGGAAAGCTATTGATTGATGAGTGTGGATCTTATAACCAGCCACTGTGTTCAATTAATGTGTTAGCTCTAGAAGTCTTCTGATTGAGCTTTTTGGTTCTGCTAGGTATAGGATCATGTCATCAGCAAATGGAGATAGCTTGACTTCCTCTTTTCCTATTTGAATTCCTTTGATTTCCTTGTCTTGTCTGATAGCTCTGGGTATGGTTTCAAGGACAATATTGAATAAGAGTGGTGAGAGTGGGCATCTATGCCTTGTTTCTCAATTCAGTGGGGATGCTTTAGATTTTTCTCCATTAAGTTTAATATTGGGTATGTGTTTGTTATAATTGGCTCTTACATAATTATGTATCTTCCTTTGATCCCTGCTTTCTCAAAGGTTTTGATCATACATGAGTGCTGAATTTTTTGGAATGCCTTTTCTGCATCTATTGAGATGATCATATGATTATTATCTTTAATTCTGTTTTAGTGAGGAATTACATTTATTGATTTGCGTATGTTGAACCAGCCTTGCATTCCCAGGATGAAGCTCACGTGCTCGTGATGTATTATCATGTTGATGTGTTTTGGGATGTGGTTTGCTAGGATTTTATTAAGGAGTTTTTGCATCTGTATTCATCAAGGAAATTGGTCTGAAGTTACCTTTTCTTCATATGCCTTTGTTGGGTTTTGTTATCAGGATTATATTTGCTTCATAAAAAGTATTTGGGAGAGTTCTGACTCTTTCTATTTCATGGGATAGATTACAAAGGAGCAGTGTTAATTCTTCTGTAAAGGTCTCGTAGAACTCTGTGGAGAATCTATCGGGTCCTAGGGTTTAATTTTTTGGAAGGCCTTTGATTGCTGTTTCAATTTCGGTACCTCAGATTGGTTGTTTTAGACTTTCAATGTCCTCCCACATTAATCTGGGAATGTAATAGGTGGCTAGGTATTTGTCCATTTCTTCCCAGTTATCAAACTTGAAAAATTATATCATTTCAAAATAAATTCTGATAATCCTGTGGATTTCAGTTGAGTCAGTCATGGTATCTCCATTTTCATCTTTGATTCTGTTGATTTGTGTCACCTCATTCTTCATTTTGGTTAAGTTGGCGAAGGGTCTGTCAATCTTATTTATTTCTTCGCTTCATTGATTCTTTGCTTTGTTTTTTGTTGTGGTGGTTGGTGTTCTCAATTTAATTGTTTCACCTCTGATCTTAGTTATTTCCTGTCTTTTCTTGTGTTTGGAATTGGATTGTTACTTTTTTTTGGTAGAGATTTGGGCTCTAACCTGATTTCTTTAAAGAGAGAAGGAGAGAGGGAGAGAGAGAGAGAGAGAAGAGGGAATCAATTTTATTTACTTTCTCATGTGCATTCCATTGCTCGGACACTTGGTTGTGTATGTGGTGTTGGGGTTTGAACCTGCATACATGCACATGCCAGGCAAGTGCTGTAAGCTCTGAGCCACTGTTACAGCCCCTTCTTTCCTGATTTTTGAGGAACACACTCATTGCTATAAATTTACCTCTTAAGAATGCTTTCATACTAACCCATGGATTTTTATATGTGGTTTCGTCATTTTCGTTTGTTTCCAAGAATTTCTTGATTTCTGTTCTCATTCCATCTTTGATCCATTTTTCATTGAAGAGAATATTATTCCATCTCTCAGTATTTGTGGTATTTTTTGTTGTTTTTCTTGCTGATAATTACTAAGATCATACCATCGTGGTCTGACAGGATACATGGGATTTTAGCAACTTTTTTTGTGTTTGCTAAGATTAGCTCTGTGGACTAGGATGTGATCTCTTTTGGAGAAGGATCCATGTTCTTCTGACAAGAATGTAAACTTAGATAATTTAGGAGAGAATATTCTGTAATTATTTGTTAAGTCCAATTGATTGAGTTGCTTAGGTTACAGATATCTTTGTTGATTTTTTTTTTTGTTGCTTTGATGATCTGTCTGTCAGTGATCATGGTGTATTAAAGTCTCCCAGTATTATTGTGTTGAAATCGATAAGAGGTTTATTGTCCTTGAGTACTTTTTTCCATATATTTGGGAGGATTGTAACTGGGGGCATAAATGTTAACTATCGCTACGTTGTGTTTTTTTTTTTTTTCATTCTGTCTTCTTGATGTGTTGTACTTCTACTATGATGTAGTGATCTTCTCTATCCTTTCTGAGTACTTTTTGTTCAAAATTAATTTTGTTGGATATAAGGATCACATCACTGGCTTGCTTTCTGTGGCCACAAGCCTGATGGTTCTTTTGCCATCGTTTCACCTTCAATCTGCGTCTATGTTTGGCTGTGAGGTGTGCCTCTTGTAAGCTGCATATTGTTGGATTTAGTTTTCTGAACCATCAGCTAATCTGTGTCTTTTGATTGGGGCACTGAGTCCATTCATGTTTAGGGTAAGAACCAATTTGTGATTCTGTGTCCCGGGCATTGTGACCATTGCTGTATTTTGTGCCACCTTGGATACCATTTAGTGAGTTATGTTATTATTGACTTTCTTCTCTTTATGGGGTTTGGTAGTTGCTGCCTTGTTCCTTTGCATGAAGTATGTCTTTGAGTATTTTCTGTAAAGTTGCTTTTGTGTTCATGTATCTTCCTAATTTGAAATTATTGTGGAATTGTTTTATTTTCCCATCACAATTAAAGCTGAATTATGCAGGGAATAGTATCCTTGGCTGAAAATTGCTTTCTTTCAATTCTTGAAAAATATTGAACCATGCTCTCCTGTCTTTTATTGCCTGAGGCAGAAAATCCACAGTCATCCTTATTGGTCTGCCTCCGAATGAGATTTGGTGTTTTTCCCTTACTGCTTTTAAAATTCTTCCCTTGATTTCCCTGTTATTCAGTTTATATGTGATGTGTCTCAATGAGATTTCTATTAGGTTAGGTTTTTTGGTGACTTGTGGGCATCTTGAATTTGAATTTTTGGATCAATTCTGATATGGGGGAAATTTTCTTTGGTGATATCATTGAGAAGATTCTTAATGCTGCTTGTTTGTTGCTCCATGTTTTCTCCATTCTCAATTACTCTCAGGTAATTTTTTCTCATCTCGCCCCATACTTCTTGGAAGTTCTGTTCATGCTCAGTAAGTTTGTTTTCTTGTCTATCTGGCTTGCACTCAACGATGCTCAGCCTGTTTTCATTGTTGGATGCTTATTCATTGAGAGCTCAGGTTCTATTTTCTACTGAGTTTATTCTGATATTAGTGTTTTCCAACGAGCTTTTACTTTGGTTGACTGCTTTTTTCTCAGTTCCAAGAGCCCTGCCAAGTCTCTTTTTTTTTTTTTTTAAAGAGAGAGGGACAGTGAGAGAGACAGAGAAAGAGAGAAACAACTTTATTTAGTTTTTCACATGGCCTTAGTTGCTCCAACACTCAGTTGTGTACGTGGTGCTGGGGTTTGAACCCGGGTCCTCGTGCTTGCCAGGCAAGCGCTGAAACCGCTGAGCCACCGCTCCAGCCCCCCTGCCAAGTCTCTTTAAAGAATGTCTAGCTCTATATCAAAGTGTTCTCAGCTCCTGAAATTGCTCTTATTTCCTTCCTTAAGTCTTTATTAAATCTTTGGTTGATTTACTAACGAGATTGTTGATACTTTTTTCTAGGTTTTCACCTACGACCCCATCCATGGACTCCTTGGGTGGGGAACTGTGGTTTTGAAGTGGAGGATTTTTCCCCTTTTCCTCACTTTCATGTTCAAGTAGTGGGGCTTGAGATCTGTCACTGAAAAATTCGCATGGGAGCTTTGTTGGTAGGTATGGAAGTTTTTGTCTCTTTGCTTATTTGGGCTGTGATACAAATTGGATAGCACCGTTCGGTGGCTATATAATGAATTATTAAGGACCTTTATCATTTCCAATACCTCAGGAGATAAGGGTAGGAGTCAATATGTGCTTCAAGTACATAGGACAGTCAGTGTTGATCTGGTTACTTTGTGCCAACTGTAGCTGTTACATTGTTAATTACCACCTAAAAGTGCAAACAGATTACCAGTTTTCCTCCATGAGAGTCCTCAGACTAGGTTTCAAAGCCAACTCCCATTTTCCCAAACCTGTGTAGTTGAAGAAAATAAGTCTAGAGAGTGAAGGCAATGTGATAGGAAGGTCGTGAGGAACTTGTGAATTTGGAGAGACAGCAACAAGAGAGTGTAGATGCTATATAGTCTTTTCTGCTAAAATAAATGAAAGAAAGGGTAAGAGATTTGGGTGTTGACTTTGAGGGAGAATGAGAGAAAGCAGAATAAAATTTAGGTATTGACAGCGGAAAGATCAGATGGGGGTAGCAAAGAGGCTCACTACTGTGAGGCTCTACAGCCCAAAGAGACCATGCACTAGTTTGCAAGAGCACAGCCAGTCATGAATCAATCCACAGCAGTATAAACACAGCACAGACAGGCAAAATAAATCAAAATACAAGCACACAGCAACACCAACTCCAAGGAAAAAAAGGTAAAAAGAATAAAAAAGAGTTGGGATGGTTATGAATTATTACCACTGAGGTCAAAATATACAGCGGGGATATATGCTCATATGTGACATCTAGGTGGCGGCACTTCCCAGGTAAGGTTGCTGGAGGGACTGGTTTCTGCTGTTCTCAAAAGGAAGTCAGAATCCCAGGTATCCTCCCAATATTCTTCTCTTGTGGAGGGGTGGTAGAATTTCAACATCCCTGCTTTCTGTGTATAGAGCCTTTTGGGCTACCTGAGTTGAAGACCTGGGCACTTTAGTGTCTGCCTGCCCAAACTCTTCCCCACATCAGCTGGGGTTCCAGGAGCCACTGGCAGTCAGGCCTGAACTGAGCTCTCCTGGGACAGTTGTTGCCCCTATTTTGAGTGACCTGAGGTACCCACTTGGCCCCAAGAAATGATGCCTGAGGCAGTTTCAGCCCCAGCAAGCAGGGCAGGCAGTAAGAAGGAAACACCAGCCCAGCCAGACCCATGCTTGGGGAACTCTCCAACAAACACAAAGTGGTGTGGAAGCCAACTCCCACTTGGAGTGCACAGGGCCCCTGAAACTGCCTCTGTTCTCAGGTCTCAGGATCCTAAAGGAGAGGAAAATGCTGGTCCTGGGATGCACCATCTGTTCCTAGGTTGCTGAGGCTGAGGTTAATCTCTGCCCAGCCTGAGAGGACCAGGTGGTATCTGTGCAGGTTGCAAGCTGAACTTGCCCAGCCCAAGTAGGACCTGTGATGCAGAATCCTGAATGTGAACTGTCTGGAGTTCATCGTATGTCAGCAGTATGTTGACACAGGGCTAGTAGGGAGTGTTGGCAAGGCCCACACAGCCCCGAGGGCAGACACTCAGAACACTGGGTTCCTGGACCAGTGAGCTGCCTGATGGTGCAGCCACTGGGGCAACTTCCAGTATGAGGTCCTGGTTCTTGGAGCAATTGTTTAGACTACTCTCTGGATGGATGCAAACTTGTGATCTCCCTAGCTCACCATGGCCAGATTGCTGGGAATCTAATGCAGTCCATGGGTTCCATTGCCATGGTGCAATGGGGCCATGGAGCCCTTCTGATATCAGAGGTTTCCGTGCCAATTTGTCCTTCCTCTATTTGTGTGGGGCCACTCACTATCCTCTGTGTTGATCCAGCAGCCTACCGGCTGAGTGGCAGTTCTTGCACCTGGAGCTGCTCAATCTTTATTTGGATTTTCTTGTACGCTTAATTTATCCAAGCCTCTGCATCTCCAGATTTCCTTGTGTGAAGGCAAGTGAGTTTAGGCAAATATTTTGCCATTCACTCACCTCACAGAAAGGGACTTCCCCCACCATTAATGTCCTTCTTCACAGAGAGAGTCTACATTCAGCCCTCCTGACCCTTGCCATCTTTGGACTCCACATTGATTCTTTTTATTTATTTATTTTTTCTCAAGTTCATTGATTTCAGCTCTGATCTTGATTATTTCCTGTCTTCTGCTGGATTTGGGATTAGAGGGTTCTTCCATTTGTAGGGATTTGAGGTGGAGAATAAGCTTATCTATATGGGATCTCTCCTCTTTTTTACTGTAAGCACTCAGTGCTGTATATTTTCCCCTTAGGAATGCTTTCATGCTATCCCAGAGGTTTTGATGTCTTTTGTCTTCATTCTCATTCTCTTCCAAGAATTTCTTGGTTACTGCTCTCATGTCTTCTTGGATTCATTCTTCATTCAACAGGGTATTATTCAATCTCCATGTATTTGTGTGTTTTTTGTTATAATTTTTGCTGTTAATTGCTGGGGTCAAGGTGTCATGGTCTGATAGGATACATGGCATAATATCTACTTTTTTATATTTGCTGAGATTTCCTTTGCGGAATAGAATATGAACTATTTTGGAGAAGGATCCACGTGCTGCTGAGAACAAGGTATATTCAGCCGATTTGGGGTGGAATATTCTATAGATCTCTGTTAAGTCCATTTAATTTATGGAGTTCTTTAGGTTGATGATCTGTTTATTGATTTTTGCTTTGAACATCTGTCTACTGGTGAAAGAGGGGCGTCGAAGTCTCCCAGTATTATTGTATTGAGGTCCAGGAGTGGTTTTATGTCATGGAGTAATTTATTCACATAGTTGGGAACGTTGCTATTTGGAGAGTATAATATGTAATATGGTTATATCTTCCTGTTGTATTGCTCTATTCAATAATAGGTAGTGGTCTCCTTTGTCTCTTCTGATTAGTTTATGTTTGAAATCTACTGTGTCTGATTTATGTATTGCAACACCAGCTTGATCTCTTCAGCTGTAAGCATGGTAGATTTTTTTTCTATCCTTTCTCCCTCAATCAGTGCATATCATTGGCTGTAAGGTGGGCTTCTTATAAGCAACATTTTGTTGCATTTTGGCTTTTTATCCAATCTGCTAATCTGTATCTTTTGAGTGGTGCATTTAGAACATTCACATTCATTGTTAGAATAGTTGGGTTGCTGTGTTTCAAAGTTCTGGCATTTTATTGTTCAGTGCTGTCTTGGTGGTCTATCGAAAGAATGTGCCTTTGTTGAATTTTCTATGTCTGTGGGTTTGAGTTTGCTTGTCCTTCTATGTGGAGTTTATCTTTGAAGATTCTTTAAAGCTGGTTTTCTGTTAATGAATGCTGCAAGTTTCATTTATCATGAAAAGTTCTTATTTCCCCCTTGAATTTAAATCTGAGTTTTCCTTTGTATAGCATTCTTGGCTGCATGGTGTGGTCATTGAGACATTGAACAAGTTCCTTCCATGCTCTTCTTGCTTTCAGAATCTGAGCTGAAAATTCAGAGGTGATTCGTATTGGTATGTCTCTAAGTGTGTTTTGGCATTTCTCCCTTGAAGCTTTTAATATTCTTTCCTTGATTTTCCTGTTGTACATTTTGAACATGATGTGTCTTGGTGAGTTTCTCATTTGATTAGGTCTAAGCTGCCTGGATGAGCATATCTGACTCCTTTTTTAATATGGGAAAACTTTAACTATTTCATTGAGAATGTTCCTTATATCATTCACTTGCATTTTGATTTCTTCCTGTAGCCTAATTACTCTTAGTTGTTTCTTCTCATTTCATCCCGGACATTTTGAAAATTCAGGTTGTGATCTGTGAGTTGTTTTTCTTTTTTGTCATCTGTGTGCTCTAGCTTGCTCAGCCTGTCCTCATTGTCAGAAGTTCTTTCTTCAAGAGCTGAGGTTCTATTTTCTACAGAAGTTAGCCTATTATTAAATTCTTCCATGGATTCTCTCATGTCATCAACTGCAGACTTTAACTCTGTTACTTCCTTTTTGAGTGTGTCTGTTTCTTTGATCATAGAGTTTTTCATCTCTTGATTTTTCTCATTTAGTTCCTTCAATAAATCTTCCTTTAGTTCAATTTTACTTTCAGTTATCAGATCATTAATAATTTGTTCTGGATTTTTCATCCCGCTCCCTGACCATGGTCTCCTTGCTTGGGGAGTTTTGGGTTTGAGGTGAACCCCTTCTAGTTTGAGTCCTCGTATTTGAACAGCTTCATCTGCATCTTGAATTGGGGTTCCTTGTGTGGATGCAAGGCAAGTCTTTGGGTTCTTCTTCCTTAAACATCAAGGGTTGGGTCAGACACACACTATCTCCTTGATGATCAGGTTCTTACAGAAAGAATGCTTCTCCTGGAGCTCCATCTGGAGATAATTGATAATTACATCTTTCCTCCCCTAAGTGATAACTAATAGTACATCAACTACAAAAGGAACAGTTTAACCAATTTAATTCTGTTTGTTGTATGATTTGAGAGATTATATTGGCTATTCATCCTTATCAAGGGTGTTAATGGAAATTTGGTGTGAATGCCAAACTTAATAATGCTTTATTGATTTTAATCCAGATATACTCTGGTGGATAACAGTGTTGTAAACAAAGATAGTTACTAATCCTACAATTCTGCTCATAGGTGGTAATTAACATGGTAACAGTTAAAGAAGGAACAAAGTAACTGGTTTCATGCTGTTTGTTGTACCCATTGGCTGTTCATATTTTCTTTTTTTATCTTAGCTCATGAAGTATTGGAAATTATAAAGACCAATAATTAACCACAGGTTGGGGAGCCACGTGTTAATTTCAACTTTCCAAACTGCACCAACTTTCCAAGCCAACACCTCCCAAGCCAAGGAGCTCATGGATAAAACTGAAAGAAAACCTAGAAAATGATTCAACAATTTGATAATTGGAAAGATCCAAGAATTAATTTAATATTTAAGGAAGAAAATAAGAGCAATTTTAGGAGTTGAAAGGCTACTTTAATGAAGAAATAGACATTCTGAAATGACATGAAACAGAACTTCTGGATTTGAAAAACAGTCATTCAAAGAAAAGCTCAATGGAAGATGTTAATACCAGAGTAAACTCAGTAGGAAAGAGAACTTCAGCTCTCAAAGAAAGAACTTCAGAAAACAAAGACAGGCTGAGTAATCTTGAATGCAAGGAGGACAGACAAGGAAAAAAAAACTTTACTGAGCATGAACAGAATTTCCAAGAAGTATGGAATGAGATCAGAAGAAACGACCTGAGAGTAATTCAGATAGGGGAGAACACTAAACAAAAACCAAATGGTTGTAAAGAACCTTCTCAAGAAGATTGTCATAGAAAATTTCCCAGATACCATAATTGATCCAGAATTGAACTTGAAGAGACCTTTGGTACACCAAATAGACCTAACAAAATGAGAAACTCACTGAGAAACATCATATACAAAATGAATAATAGATAAAACAGGAAAAGAACATTAAAATCAGTTAGAGAAAAACACCAAGTCACAATGCAGTGGGAAACCAATAAGGATTACTGTGGATTTCTCAACTCAAACCATAAAGGTGAGGAGAGCATGGAATGATATTTTTCAAATATTGAAAGATATTAATTGGGAGCCAAAAATTACTATACCCTGCAAAACTCAGCATCAAATTTGATGGGTAAATAAAATCTTTTCCAGCTAATAACATTCATAGCAACATACATGAACACAAATCTACAGAGAATACTCAAAGACATACTTCATACAGAGGAACAGGCAAACAACCCCCAAAGCCCATAATCAGTATAAAGTCAATAACAGCATAACTCATTAAAAGATATCCAAGATGTCACAAATTACAGCAAAGGTCACAATGTGTGGTAACCAAATCACATATCTATTCTAACACTGAAACTGAAAGGATTGAATGCCCTCATCAAAAGAAATAGATCAGCAGACTGAGTGAGAAAGCAAAATCCACCAGTATGCTGCTTACAGGAGATACACTTTAGAGTCAAAGATATGCGCAGTTTGAAGGTGAAAGGTTGGCAAAAATCCTACCAAGCAGATGGCCAAAGAAAGCAAGCTGTGTTGCAACAACTATATCTGACAAAGTATACTTCAAACAAAAATTATTCAGAAGGGATAAACATCTTAGTAAAAGGAACACTGCACCAAGAAGATATACCAAATAGTTAACATTTATGTTGCTAAGCTTTTCCAAGATGGTGAGCTGAAGAGAGATGCCTTCCTCTGAGTCTCCCAGACTGGTTGGAAAATCCTCAATTCACCTCCAGTTTTTTTGAGGTATGTTTAGGGGTCTATCACCACGAAATCCCAGTACTAATTTGTGCAGTAGATCCGAGGTGCAGAGACTTGGCAGAAGAGAGTGGAGAAAAAGAGGGATTTTTCCATCCTGGCAGGGACAGGTGGCTCTGCTCTCTCTGTTTACATTCGGCCCAGGAGTGGGGGAGGAGTCTACCATGGCTGGGGAACAGATCGTTACAGAGAAGCCGGAGAAGCCTTGCTTTATAAAGACAGTGCAATTGCAGACACCTATCCAACTTATAAACTGCATCTGGCAGTGAGAACTCTGTTCAGAAACTGCCTTCGGAGAAGCCTAGCAGAGCAAGCTGTCCAGCGGGAGAACCAAGCAGCTGCCACTGTCATAAAAACTCCAGGAGGCTGCCCCTCTCCCTATTGGGACCAGCTCTCTCTGGGCCCACAGAGCACGCTCTTAGAGATGCATCAGGAGACAGTCACAAACTACAGGCTGCACCGGGAAGAGAAGGCCTTGGACAGACCTGGTCTCCATTTTGCTTAGGGGGATTTGCATCTGTGGAGTAAAGGGGAGCATTTCTCAGCTCTATCCACCCCTACCCCAGCCAGAGGGATCACGTAACAAGTTAAACATGCTGAGTCCTTTGTCCTAGCACAAAAATCACAGGAAACAGTTTCTGCAACCACCAGCAGAGGGAGCATAAACAACTTCTCATCCTCCCAGCTCATAAAGCTCATAAAGCCTTAAGACTTCTGACTTTCCCCTGGGACGCTGGGAAAGATCAAAAATCAGTACATTCCAGAATGAGATCTCTTCACCGGACTCTCCTCCTAGAAATCCCAGGATTCTGAGAACATCCCAGTCCTCTTTGTGAGATTGCATAATTACAAACTGAGAGACCCTGATATTGAAATCCAGATGGTCAGTGAACATCTCCCCCCAAAGGGATCAGAGACACTCTTACTGAATATGATTCCAAGTTTTTATTGAGAATTTTGTTTTTTAACCTTATTTTGTACATATAGATTTTTTCCTTTTATTCTTATATTTTTTCTTCTCTCTTCATCTTTCTCCTGTTCTTGAAGTGTATTGGTGTGATAATGGGAAAAAAATTTTGGTTCATGGACATATAAAAATATTACCTGTTTTTTGTTTCCATGTTCTTTTGTTTTCTGGGGTTTTTTCTCTCTCTCCTTTTTTTGTTCTGTTTTGTTTTTGTTCTTGTTTGTTACTTCATTTGCTCATTTGTATGTTTCTCATTTTCTTCTTTTCTGTCCATTGGCTCTCTTTTTCCCTCTTGTCTACCCTTTCCATCCTTGTCCTGCCTCCCGAGAACTGGGATCCTGGTCAGTGCATTTAGTATTTGAAATAAATTGTGCTTGACTTGCATAATTTACCTGTGTGAGCTTCTGTCAACGTCTAGTGCGTTGGGGTCCCTGGGTAAGGGTCACGACAAAACCAGGACACAGGGGATGCAGAGCAAAGGCAGTAGTTGCAACTGCATACTGCTGTTTATTCACAAGCTGCTTATATAGAGAACTCATACAATACAAGTATTAACTTCCCTTATCTTTACTCCCTATGCTTATCTAAGAAGTTATACAAAGAGAATTGTTCCTTTGTTCTGCTTATTCTACTAAATTAAACATA
>PVKS010028626.1:0-26238 GCA_004027875.1 Aplodontia rufa
CTGAGGCTGGAGGATTGCAAGTTCAAGGTCAACCTCAGCTACTTGGCAAAAGTCTGCCTCAAAAAGTGCTAGGGATATAGTTCAGTGTTACTCCTGATTCAATCCTTTAAAAAATTTCTCATGCTGTCCTGTTGACTTCCTCTACTTCCATCCCTCTTCTAAAGGCACATGTCCCACATCTCACATCGTTTGAGACTCCATGGCTTGAGGTGTGGCAACTCAATGCTTGGGTGGTCTAAGGGATCCCTGAGATGCCCTGTCTGCTCAGAGCCCCTTCCAACTTTTTTCAGTGTCCAGCAATCAGTGGCTCTGAGTTTCAGTGGAGCCCTCCAAGTCCCTTTCCTGCTCTCCAACAAGTATGGTGAGTGAGCAGGGCACCAGGCTCCCTCGCTGACCCAACCCCTTCTTCCTTGTGCCAGAAGGCCCCTGTCTGGAGGCTGTCCCTGCTTCCCTTTGTGTGTCCACATCCTTCTCCTACCCAAAGTGCCCAGAGTCCATTTATTCCTGGGAACTTCTGAGCTTTGAAGTCCTGGAAGGCGATGGAGAGGATCTGTGTGGAATTGTTGGGTCCCTCCAGGTCACGCGGTCACCCTGGAGGGTTCTGTCTGGACCTTGGCTTCCTGCGCAACACTGCTGTCTCATTACACAGTCTTGGGGGAGCAAGCTGGATGCTCTATTCCCAGCCCCTATGCAGAATGAGCTGGGAGGGCTCCAGAGCCTCTGCTGTGGTATCCAGCAGGGTGTGTCTCACCCAGATGAGCCTAGACTGCCAGGTCATCCTGCCGGTGTTGGCAGATTTTGAACATTTCACGTGCATCAAATTTGCTTACTAGGGCCAGAGAGACTTCATGTCCATCATCCCCATGTCTGGGTGAGTGCTTGGGGGATGTCTTAGTGTGCTTTTGGGGTCAGCCCAGTGGAACCAGGATGTGGTCAAAAAGTGGGCTCATACTCCCCCTCTACGCCTAAGAGTTTCCCCAATGTGAACTGGACCCACTGGGCAGAAGGTGGGGGAAGGGACTGGCCTGCATCTGCTAAATGTTCCATACGGGGAGCGCATTTGGGTAGTTTCTGGTCTTGTCTTAATGGTGCGTGCATCGCTGTAGTCCAGACGAACTGTGTCCCTTAACTTCTGAGCCTCTCTAAGATGGGAGCTCATGATGGGTCTCAGTGCGTATGAAAGCTTGGACACGGATCACTCACAACCTGAAGCCTCCACATTCTCCATGATAGTGTTTTTTGTAGGGAAAGGGAGGTGGATTGGTAGCTCATTGGTTACAGTGCTTGCCTGGCATGATTGAGGACCCAGATTCAAACCCCAGCACCACGTACAAAATGAAATGTTGGAGCAATGAAAGCCTAGTTAAAAAACTAAATACGATTGATATATTTTAAGAGATAAAGAATCAACTCCAATTTTTTTGTTGCTTTAATTACTCTGACACTTCATTGTGTGCACAGTTCTAGGGTTCAAACCTGGGTCCTTGCTCATGCCAGGCAAGCTCGTTAACCACTGAGCCACCAATCCAGCCCCTTTACAATAGTGTTAGATCCTACATCTTACTGGCAGCTGGGGTGCTGCTGTGACTTCATTATGTCCATTTCCCAGAAGGCCAGGTAGTCAGGACTTGTGGGACAGTAAATGTGGGGCTATATCCAAGACAGGCACTGTCCCTGAGCTTGGGTTGAAGCATAGAGCTGGTCTCCCCTGTCCCTTTCTGGGCTGCTCCATTCAGCCCCCTCTCATGGTCTCGCAGGTGCTTCTCGGGCATGGGGCGCAGTGGAGGGATGCAGGTGGTATCTCTGGCACCTGCCTATCTCCAGAGGGGCAAGGGGATAATCCTTCATGAGCTTATGCATGTGCTGGGCTTTGGCATTAGCATGCTCGGACCGACCAGGACCGCTATATCTGTGTCAACTGGAATGAGATCCTCCCGGGTAAGCCAGGCAGGTCCTGGAGAGCTGAGGGCCCTAGGGGAAAAGGACAGCAGACTCAGGTTGGGACCAGCATCGTCCATCCGCCTTGGTGGAGGTTGGCTTCCTCCACACCGTCTCCTGACCCCCAGGAAGATGGAGATCCCACTTTTCTTTCATACCCAGAGAGTGTTCCAGCCATGTGTGCACATGCACACAAAGGTGACTCATGCCATGAATCATGATCTGCTCATGACCTGCTTAAGTCAATAGGAGCAAAGAATTCTGTTGAGAAACAGCTTACCACATGTATCAAGAAATAGCTGGGAACCTGGGGCATTGTGACCTAAAAGGTGTTGTTTTCAAAGCTTGCTGGGAACTTAGAAATGTTTTTGCTTGCCTGAGAACCATGGTGTATTCTGGGGACTTGTTTTGGTTTCTTCATGTTAGAAATTATAAAGAGGACCTGACCAAAAATACGTGGATACATAGGAAAAAAAGACTTCTCTTTTTGGGTATGTGTGTGTGAGTGTTGTCTTCTTTAGTCATCTTTGCTGCTGAGCGTACACTGGGAATTTAAGATTGTCAGCAGGCTCTGACACAGCTGCTCTTGCTGTGGGTGTGGTTCAGGATTCTGTGTAGGTCCACATCTGTCCACATAGTTTCACGAAGGTACCCGTCTGCACACAGAAGTCCATGTAGGCCCTCATCTTACCACCGAGGTCCACATGAATTCATCTCTGTCCAAGAATGTCCACGTGGGTTCGTTTCTGTTCATGTCTGTACACGTTGGACCATGTAGGTCAACGTAGTTCCACGTCTGACTTGTAGGTCCTCGTAGGTTCACATCTGTCCCTCAAGGTCCACATAAGTTCACATCGCTCCGCATAGGTCCACGAATGTTCATGTACGTTCAGATCAGTTCAGATATGTCCAAGTAAGTTTCACATCGGTCTATGTAGATCTACTTTCGTTCATGTCATTCCATGTCCTTTTACTTAGGAACACTGCGTATCATGTCTTTCCACATCTGTACACCTAGGTCCACGTAGATCCATGTCTGTCAACGTAGGTACACATAGGTCCATGACGGTCCATGTAGGTCATCGTAGGTTCACATCTCTCAATGGATGTCCATGTAGCTCGTTGTAGGGCCACTTCTGTCTACATAGGTCCACATAGGATCATGTCTGTCCACATCGATTCAATTTGGTCCATGGAGGGCCATGCTTGTCCACGTAAGCACATGTACATCTTCGTTTTTCCACATAGGTCCACATAGTGTGTCCATGTAGGGCCTTTTCTGTCCTGTAGGTCCACAAAGCTCCTCGTCTGTCCACATTGGTCCATTTAAGACCACGTAGTTCCACATATGAGAAGGTGCATTCACATAGGTCTATGTCTCCTCAGGTAAGTCCACATATATTCATGTAGGTCCACATCATTTCAGCACTGGGACACATGAGATGCACACTGAGTAGTTTGGACATCAGGGCTACAGCATTTTTGAAGCTGACATGGGTCCGTGGGCTCCGGCTCTGAGGCCAATAGCAGGAGCTCCATGCAGTTGTGGCTCAGGTCTGTTTACGACATTTCATGACTGTTCACATTGGTGAACGGAGGACCAAGAATGTCCATATAGGTCCGCAGAGGGCACCATGCCTCTTGCTGTGTGGCCTTGTTCTAGGTATCTCGGTTCCCATGGACTCAGTATCCATATCCTCGGTCCACATGGTCTTGTTCCACGAGGTCTGGACCTCGTTTTGGTGTCAGTGCCCTCAGTCCCTGTAACCTCGGTGTCAGAGACATCAATGCCTGTAGCCTCAGTCCCCATGGACTCGGTCCCCATGGCATTGGTCTCTGTGGAGTCAGTGTGTGTGGCCTCGGTGTTTGTGACCACCTTCCATGTGGCTCGGTGTACATGGCCTCAGTCCACGTGGACTCATTGTCCGGGTCCTCGGTCCACGAGGCCTCGGCCTACGTGGCCTCGGCACCCGTGGCCTCACTCCATGTAGCTTTCGGTCGACGTGGCATCGGTTTCCGTGATCTCGGTCTCTGTGGCCTCTGTCTCTGTGGCCTCCGCATCCGTGGAATCGGTCTCCGTGGATTCCCTGTCCGTATACTTGGTGTCTGTTTCTTCACTATCTGTAGATTCGGTCTCCATCACTTCGGTCTGTATCCTCATTCTGCATTCCTCAGTCTCTTTGGTTGACATTGCCCCGACCTCCGTGACTGAGGCCTCAGTGTCAATGGCCTCAATGTGCGTGGACTCAGTCTCCATGGCCTTTTGTTCATGGTCTGGTTCCCAGTAATCTCAATCTAAGAAGGCGCCGTGTACTTGGCATCTGTCTCAGTTGCCTGCATAGGTGTGGAATCTGTTTCATGGACTCGGTCTCCTGACCCCCATGTTCGTGGTCACATTCTATTTCTCCTTAGTCTCTGTGGAATTCTGTCATGGTCACTATGCCCTTGGGAGTCTGTCTAGTTCTGTGGGTGGTCACCTGTCTGTGTGGCAGAGCGGGATGCTTTCTTGGTGGGCGGGTGCATATCATTCTTTGTTGGGGGACAGGCATTAGTGTAGGATCAACTCTTTTCACATTGGTTTATGTAAGATCACGTCCATATATGTTTATATATACCTTAAAATGCATTTGTCTGCATGGGTAACTGTAGATATGGGCAACTGTCTACGTGGGGGAGCGGGCATCTTTCTAGGTGAGCGTACAGTTTTTTGTCTATGCATTTGGGTGGGCATTTGTCTATGTAGGTGGGCATGCATCTCTTTAGGTTCAGCTCTCTCCACGTCATTTCACGTAGATACGTGTCTGTACACGTAGGTCCACGTAGGCCCACTTCATTCCACTGAGTTGTACATAGTTCATGTCTGCCACAAAAGTCCACGTCCGTTCCAGTCTGTACACCTAGGTGCACATCCGTCTATGTTGGTCCACATCTGTCCTCGTATGTTCATGTAGGTCCACTTAGATATCTGTAAGTCTGCCTCTATTCAAGTCCATCCAGGTAGGACCACATCTCGACACGTAGGTACACTTATGTCCATGTTTGTACACTCATGTTCAACTTTTCCACATCGGTCCACATTTGCCCACGGAGGTGCACGTAGTACCGCATTTGTCTGCGTCGGTCCATGAGGGTCCATGTAAGAGATTAAAATCCCTTAACAACAGAAAATACAGGTAACTTTGTCGATAAAGGATATCTGTTAACAACATACAGCAAAATGCTACTGAATGTTAAACATTCCATCTAGATCAGGACAAAATTGCCCAGTATTGTCTCCTCTATCGAACATTGTAGTAGATGTTTTACTCATTGCAACGGGTCAAGGAAAAGGTTTGAGAAAGTGTGTGAAGTGGAAATTGTTACGGAATATAGATGATAGTTTTTAAAAAGAAAATTTTCTTTTCTTTGTTCAAATGAGAGGGTCAGTGAGTTATTGACAAAGAATTTTGTTAAGATTTTCATGTGCCCTGTGTTGCCCCAAGTCTTCAGCATGTCCATGGTACTGGGGTTTGAACTTGAGTATCGGAAGATGCAGGGCACCCACAACAAATGCTGAATGACCGCTCCTGCCCCTAGATGATTATATTATAAGCAATAAATTTATAAGTTAATTGCTAGGACCATGATTTTGATAGATAATTGTAGGTCTTTTAGTAGTTTCTCAGCAGGTGGAGCAGTTGCCTGGCACCTTCAAGGACCCAGGTTCGTATCCCAGCATCACAAATACGACAAAGTATCGAAGGCAACAAAATCAGATGAATGAATAAAACTTGATTCACTTTCACTCTCTCCCTCTCTTAGAAAATGTAAAAATCAAGTATACTTCTATATAACCTCCGAAATTCTCTTTCAAAAGAGATCATTATGGTACTGAGATTGAAATTATAGCCTCAAGGAATAACAATGATATAGGCTATATAAAATTAATATTTGGAAAAGTTCCTTTCTGTTTACGTCTGTCTACTTTTATTTAACTTCATGTAGGCCTACGTATACATCTGTGTACATGGGCATCTATCTATGTAGGAGTCTATGTAGGTACGCGGGCTGGCATCTGTCTAAGATTTTGGGCGTTTTTCTGATTATGTGTGTGGGTTCACATCTGTCTAGGTGTGCGTCGGGCATCTGTGTAGGTCCACATCTGTCTACATAGTTTCACAAAGGTATCCGTCTGTACACAGAGGTCCATGTAGGCCCTGATTTTACCACCGAGGTACACATGATTTCATCTCTGTCCAAGAAAGTCCATGTTGGTTCACATCGTTCACCTCTGTCCACGTTGGAACACGTAGGTCAACGTTGGTCCACGTCTGACTTGTAGATCCTCGTAGGTTCAAATCTATCCATCAAGGTCCACATAGTTTCACATCGCTCCGCATATGTCCACAAATGCTCACATACGCTCATGTCTGTCCAGATATGTCCACGCAAGTTTCACATCGGTCTATGTAGATCTACTTACGTTTATCTCATACCATGTCCTTTTACGTAGGAACATTGGGTTCCATGTCTGTCCACATCTGTCTACGTAGATCCACGTAGATCCACATCTGTCAACGTAGGTACACATAGGTCCATGTCGGTCCATATAGGTCTTCTTATGTCCGCATCTCTCAATGGAGGTCCACATAGCTCGTTGTAGAGCCACCTGTTTCAACATAGGTCCGAGTATGTTCATGTCTGTCCACATCGATTCGATTCTCTCAATGGAGGGACACGTCTGTCTACGTAAGCACATGTACATGTTCGATATTCCACATAGGTACGAATGTGTTATCCTGTGTCCAGATAGGGCATTTTGTGTCCATGTTGGTGCACAAAGCTCCACGTCTGTCCACGTTGGTCGATATAAGACACATAGTTCCACATCTGAGAAGGTGCACTCATATAGGTCTATGTCTCCTCAGGTATGTCCACATATATTCATGTAGGTCCACATCATTCAGGAGCTGGGACACATAACGTGCGCACTGAGTATTTTGGATATCAGGGCTGCAGCATTGTTGAGGATGACATGTGTTTGTGGGCTCCGGCTCTGAGAAATAGCAGGAGCTGCATGTTAGTTGTGGCTCAGGCCTGACTATGTCATTACATGACTGCCTATTTTGGTGATCGGAGGACAAAGAATGTCCATGTAGATCCGCAAAGGCCACCATGCCTCGGACTGTAATGGCCTTGTTATAGTTGTCTCGGCCCACTTTGTCATGGTTTCCGTGGCCTCAGAGTCCGTAACCTCAGTACACATGGACTCATTGTCTGGGGCCTCGGTCCATGTGGCCTCGGTCCACGTGGCCTCAGCGTCCATGGCCTCACTCCATGTGACTTTCAGTCCACGTGGAATCGGTTTCCGTGATCTCGGGCTCTGTTGCCTGTTTTTCCGTGGCCTCCGCATACATTGAATCAGTCTCCGTGGATTCCCTGTCCGTATACTCGGTCTATGTTGATTCACTGTCTGTAGATTCAGTCTCCGTCACGTCGGTCTGCGAACCTCAGTCTGCATTACTCAGTCACTTTGGTTGACATTGCTCCGACCTCCGTGACTGTGGCCTCAGTGTCCATGGCCTCCATGTGCATGGCCTCAGTCTCCGTGGCCTTTTGTCCATGGCCCTGTACCCAGTATTCTCCATCTAAGAAGACGTCGTGTCCTTGGCATCTGTCTCAGCGGCCTGCGTAGCTGTGGAATCTGTTTCGTGGACTCGTCCTCTTGACCAACATGTTCGTGGTCTCGTTCTATTTGTCCTTAATCTCTGTGGACTTCTCTCATGGTCACCATGTCCTTTGTGGTCTGTCTAGTTCTGCGGGTGGTCACCTGTCTGCGTGGACAAGCGGCATGCTTTGTTCTTGCGCAGGTGAATATCAGTCTTTGTTGGTGGATATGCATTAGTGTAGGTTCACCAATTTTCACATCGGTTTATGTAAGATCACGTACGTATATTTTTATACATACCTGAGAATGCATTTGTCTGCATGGGTAATGGTAGATGTGGGCAACTGACTACGTGGGCGAGTGGGCATCCTTCTACGTGAGCATTTTCTTTCTATGTATGCATTAGAGTGGGTATCTCTCTATGTAGGTGGTCAGGCATCTCTTTAGGTTCAGCTCTCTCCACGTCATTTCACATAGATACGTGTCTGTACACATAGGTCCACTTAGGCCCTCATCATTCCACTGAGTTGCACATAGTTCATGTATGTCCATGAAATTCCACGTCCGTTCAAGTCTGTCCACGTAGGAGCACATCTGTCCACGTTGGTCCACTTCTGTCCTCGTATTTTCATGTAGGTCCACTAAGTATTCTGTAAGTCCAACTCTATCCATGTCCATTCAGGAAAGAACACATCTCGCCACAATACACTTGGGTCCACATTTGTCCACATATGTTGAGGTTCTTCCACATTGGTGCACGTCTGCCCACGTACGTGCACGTAGGACTGCATCTGTCTGCGTCGGTCCACGTAGGTCCATGTAAGAGATTAAAATCACTTAACAACAGAAAATACAGGAAACTTTCTCAATAAAGGACATCTGTAAACAACATACAGCAAAATGCTTCTGAATGTGAAGCTTTCCATCTAGATCAGGACAAAATTGCCCAGTATTGTCTCCTCTACCGAACATTGTAGTAGATGTTTTACTCATTGAAACCTGTCAAGGAAAAGGTTTGAGGAAGTATGTGAAGTGGAAATTGTTACTGACTATAGATGACATATTTTAAAAAGAAAATTTTCTTTTCTTTGTTCAAATGAGAGGGTCAGTGAGCTATTGAGAAAGAATTTTATTAAGATTTTCATGTGCCCTGTATTGCGCCGAGTCTTCAGCATGTCCACGGTGCTGGGGTTTGAACTTGAGTACCGGAGGATGCAGGGCATGCACCACAAATGCTGAGCGACCGCTCCTGCCCCTAGATGATTATGTCAAAAGAAATAAATTTATAAGCTAATTGCTGGGACCATGATTTTGAAAGATAATTGTAGGTCCTTTAGAAGTGTCTCAGAAGGTGGAGCAGTTGCCTGGCACATTCAAGGACCCAGGTTCGTATCCCAGCACCACATACACGACATAGTATCGGAGACACAAAAATCAGATGAATGAATAATACTTGATTCACTTTCAGTCTCTCCCTCTCTTAGAAAATGTAAAAATCAAGTCTACTTCTATAAAACTTGAGAAAGTCTCCTTCAAAATAGATCATTATGATGCTGAGAGAGAAAATATGGCCTCAAGGAATAACAGGGATATAGGCTGTATAAAATCTATGGTGAAAAAGTTCGTTTCTGTTTACATCTGTCTACTTTTATTTACCTTCACGTAGGCCTACGTATACATCTGTGTCCATGGGCATCTGTCTATGTAGGAGTCTATGTAGGTACACGGGCCGGTTTCTGTCTAGGATTTCGGGCAGTTTTCTGACTATGTGTGTGGGTGCGCATCTGTCTAGGTGTGGTTCGGTCTTCTGTGTAGGTCCACATCTGTCTACATAGTTTCACGAAGGTACCCATCTGTACACAGAGGTCCACGTAGGCTCTCAATTTACCACCAAGTTCCACATGAATTCATCTGTGTCCACGAGGGTCCACGTTGGTTCACATGGGTTCACATCTGTCCACATTGGACCACGTAGGTCCACGTCCGTCCACGTCTGACTTGTAGATCCCCATAGGTTCACATCAGTCCATCGAGGTCCACACACGTTCACATCACTCCGCATAGGTCCACGAATGTTCCAGAACTTTCACTTCGGTCCAGATATGTCAACATATGTTTCACATTGGTATATGTAGATCTACTTACGTTCACGTCATTCCATGTCCTTTTACGTAAGAACACTACGTTCTGTGTCTGTCCACATCTGTCCACATAGGTCCACGTAGATCCACATCTGTCAACGTAGGTACACATAGGTCAATGTCGGTCCATGTAGGTCATCGTGGGTCTGCACCTCTCAATAGAGGAACACGTAGCTCATTGTAGGGACACCTGTTTCCGCATAGGTCCAAGTAGGTTCATGTCTGTTCACATCGATTCGATTCGGTCCATGAAGGGACACCTCTGTCCACATAAGCACATGTACATCTTCGATATTCCAGGTAGGTACGCATGTGTAATCGTGTGTCCAGATAGGGCCTTTTCTATCCATGTTGGTCCACAAGGCTCCACCTCTGTCCACGTAATTCAATGTAAGACCACATAGATCCACATATGAAAAGGTGCACCCACATAGGTCTACGTCTCCTCAGGTAGGTCCACATACATTCATGTAGGTCCACATCATTCAGGAGCTGGGACTCATAAGGTGCGCACTGAGTATTTTGGACATCAGGGCTGCAGCATTGTTGAGGCTGACATGGGTCCGTGGGCTCCGGCTCTGAGGTCATCGCAGGAGCTGCATGCTATTGTGGCTCAGGCCTGTCTATGTCATTTCATGACTGCCCACGTTGGTGATCAGAGGACAAATAATGTCCATGTGGATCCCCAAAAGGCACCATTCCTCGTAATGTAATGACCTTGGTCTAGATGCCTTGATCCACTTTGTCAAGGTTTCCGTGGCCTTGGTGTCCGTGGCCTCAGTCCACGTGGACTCATTGTCAGTTGGCTCGGGCCACGAGGCCTTGGTCCACATGGCCTCGGCATTCGTGGCCTCACTCGATGTGGCTTTCAGTCAACGTGGCGTCTGTTTTCGTGATATCTGGCTTTGTGGCCTTCTTTTCCATGGCCTCCGAATCTGTGGAATCAGTCTCCGTGGATTCAATTTCCTTATACTCGGTCGCTGTGGATTCACTGTCTTTAGATTCAGTCTCAGTCACGTCGTTCTCCGTAATCTCTGTCTGCATTCCTCAGTGTTTTTGGTTGACATTGCCCCGACCTCCGTGACTATGGCCTCAGTGTCCATGGCCTCAATGTGCGTGGCCTCAGTCCCCATGGCCTTTTGTACATGGCCGTGTTGCCAGTACTCTCCAACTAAGAAGACGCCGTGTTCTTGGCATCTGTCTCATTGGACTGCATAGCTGTGGAATCCGTTTCATGGACTCGGTCTCCTGACCCCCATGTTCGTGGTCTCATTCTATTTGTCCTTAGTCTCTGTGGACTTCTCTCATTGTCACCATGTCCTTGGGTGTCTGTCTAGTTCTGCAGGCAGTCACCTGTCTGCCAGGCCAAGTGGGATATTTAATTCGTAGTTGGGTGAATATCAGTCTTGGTTGGTGAACAGGCATTAGTGTAGGTTCACCTCTTTTCACGTCACTTTATGTAAGATCACGTACGTATACATTTATATATACTTGAGTATGCATTTGTCTGCATGGCTAACTGTATATGTGGGCAACTGTCTTCGTGGGTGTTCGGGAGTCTTTCTAACTGTGCGTTCGGTGTTCTGTCTATGCATTTGGGTCGACATCTGTCTACGTTGGTGGACAGGCAACTCTTTAGGTTCAGCTCTCTCCCCGTCGTTTCACGTAGATACGTGTCTGTACACGTAGGTCCACGTAGGGCCTCATCATTCCATTGAGTTGCACATAGTTCATGTCTGTCCACGAAATTCCACGTCCGTTCCTGTCTGTCAACGTAGATGCACATATGTCCACGTTGGTCCACTTCTGTCCTCAAATGTTCATGTAGGTTCACTAAGTTATCTGTAAGTCCAACTCTATCCATATCCATCCAGGTAGGAACACATCTCGCCACAATACACTTGGGTCTACGTTTGTCCACATATGTTCAGGTTCTTCCACATTGGTGCACGTCTGCGCACGTACGTGCACGTAGGACCGCATCTGTCTGCGTTGGTCCATGTAGGTCCATGTAAGAGATTAAAATCTCTTAACAACAGAAAATACAGAAAACTTTCTCGATAAAGGACATCTGTAAACAACATACAGCAAAATGCTTCTGAATGTGAAGCTTTCCGTCTGGATCAGGACAAAATTGCCCAGTATTGTCTCCTATACCGAACATTGTAGTAGATGTTTTACTCCTTGCAACCTGTCAAGGAAAAGGTTTGAGGAAGTATGTGAAGTGGAAATTGTTACTGACTATAGATGATAGTTTTTAAAAAGAAAATTTTCTTTTCATTTTTCAAATGAGAGGGTCAGTGAGATATTAAGAAAGAATTTTATTAAGATATTCATGTGCTCTGTATTGCACCGAGTCTTCAGCATGTCCATGGTGCTGGGGTTTTAACTTGAGTACCGGAGGATGCAGGGCATGCACCACAAATGCTGAGCAACCACTCCTGCACTTAGATGATTATATTAAAAGCAATAAATTTATAAGCTAATTGCTGGGACCATGATTTTAAAAGATAATTGTAGGTCCTTTAGAAATGTCTCAGCACGTGGAGCAGTTTCCTGCCATATTCAAGGACCCAGGTACATTAACCAGCACCACATACACGACAAAGAATTGGAGACACAAAAATCAGAAGAATGAATAAAATTGATTCCCATTCAATCTCTCTCTGTCTTAGAAAATGTTAATATCAAGTCTACTTCTATAAAACTTGAGAAAGTCTCCTTCAAAATAGATCATTATGATGCTGAGATAGAAAATATGGCCTCAAGGAATAACAGAGATATAGACTATATAAAATCTATGGTGAAAAAGTTTGTTTCTGTTTACGTCTGTCAACTTTTATTTACCTTCGCGTAGGCCTACGTATACATCTGTGTCCATGGGCGTCTGTCTAGGTAGGAGTCTATGTAGGTACACGGGCCGGCGTCTGTCTAGGATTTCGGGCGGTTTTCTGACTATGTGTGTGGGTGCTCATCTGTCTAGGTGTGGTTCGGTCTTCTGTGCAGGTCCACATCTGTCTACATAGTTTCACGAAGGAATTCGTCTGCACACAGAGGTCTGCGTAGGCCCTCAACTTACCACCGAGGTCCACATGAATTCATCTCTGTCCTCAAAGGTCCACGTTGGTTCACATGGGTTCACGTCTGTCCACATTGGACCACGTAGGTCCACGTCCGTCCACGTCTGACTTGTAGATCCTCGTAGTTTCACATCTGTCCATCAAGGTCCACACACGTTCACATCGCTCCGCTTAGGTCCATGAATATTTCCGAACTTTCACGTCGGTCCAGATATGTCCACGTATGTTTCACATCGGTTTATGTAGATCTACTTACGTTCACGTCATTCCATGTCCTTTTACATAAGAACACTGCGTTCTGTGTCTGTCCACATCTATCCACGTAGGTCCACGTAGATCCACGTCTGTCAACGTAGGTACACATAGGTCAATTTCGGTCCATGAAGGTCATCGTAGGTCCGCATCTTTCAAAAGAGGTAAATGTAGCTCATTATAGGGCCACCTGTTTCCAAATAGGTCCAAGTAGGTTCATGTCTGTTCACATCGAATCGATTCGGTCCATGAAGGCACACCTCTGTCCACGTAAGCACATGTACATCTTCGATATTCCACGTAGGTTCGCATTTGTAATCATATGTCCAGATAGGGCCTTTTCTGTCCATGCTGGTCCACAAAGCTCCACGTCTGTCCACTTAGGTCAATGTAAGACCACATAGTTCTGCATCTGAGAAGTTGCACCCACATAGGTCTACGTCTCCTCAGGTAGGTCCACAGATATTCATGTAAGTCCACATCATTCTGGAGCTGGGGCACATAAGGTGCGCACTGAGTATTTTGGACATCAGGGCTGCAGCAGTGTTGAGGCTGACATTGGTCCGTGAGCTCAGGCTCTGAGGTCATAGCAGGAGCTGCATGCTATTGTGGCTCAGGCCTGTCTATGCTATTTCATGACTGCCCACTTTGGTGATCGGAGGACAAAAAATGTCCATGTGGATCCGCAAAAGGCACCATTCCTCGGAATGTAATGACCTTGGTCTAGATGTCTTGGTCCACTTTGTCAAGGTTTTAGTGGCCTCAGTGTCCGTGCCCTTGCTCCATCTTGACTCATGTCCGGCGGCTCGGGCCACGAGGCCTCGGTCCACGAGGCCTCGGCATCCGTGGCCTCACTCGATGTGGTTTTCGGTCAACGTGTCCTCGGTTTCCGTGATCTTGGGCTCTGTGGACTCCTTTTCCGTGGCCTCCGAATCTGTCGAATCAGACTCCGTGGATACAATGTCCTTATACTCGGTCGCTGTGGGTTCACTGTCTTTCGATTCGGTCTTAGTCACGTCGTTTTCCGTAATCTCCGTCTGCATAGCTCAGTGTTTTTGGTTGACATTGCCCCGACCTCCGTGAATTTGTCCTCAGTGTCCATGGCCTCAATGTGCGTGGCCTCAGTCTCTGTGGCCTTTGTACATGGCCGTGTTGCCAGTACTCTCCAACTAAGAAGACGCCATGTTCTTGGCATCTGTCTCATTGGACTGCGTAGCTGTGGAATCCGTTTCGTAATTCGGTCTCCTGACCATGTTCGTGGTCTCATTCTATCTATCCTTAGTCTCTGTGGACTTCTCTCATGGTCACCATGTCCATGGGTTTCTGTCTATTTCTACGGGCGGTCACCTGTCTTCCAGTCAGAGCGGAATGTTTAATTCGAAGGCGGGTGAATATCAGTCTTGGTTGGTGAACAGGCATTAGTGTAGGTTCACCTCTTTTCACGTCGGTTTATGTAAGATCACGTACGTATACATTTATATATACCTGAGAATGCATTTGTCTGCATGGCTAACTGTATATGTGGGCAACTGTCTACATGGGCATGCGGGCATCTTTCTAGCTGAGCGTTCGGTGTTCTGTCTATGCATTTGGGTGGACATCTGTCTCCGTAGGTGGTCAGGCATCTCTTTAGGTTCAGCTCTCTCCATGTCGTTTCATGTAGATACGTGTCTGTACACGTAGGTCCACATAGTCACTCTTCATTCAATTGAGTTACACATAGTTCATGTCTGTCCACGAAATTCCACGTCCGTTCCAGTCTGTCCACGTAGGCACACATCTGTCCACGTTGGTCCACTGCTGCCCTCGTATGTTCATGTAGGTCCACTAAGTTATCTTTAAGTCCAACTCTATCCATGTCCATCCAGGTAGGACCACATCTCATACAAGGTACACTTTGGTCCACGTTTGTCCAAGTATGTTCAGGTTCTTCCACATCGGTGCACGTCTGCCCACGTACGTGCACGTAGGACCGCATCTGTCTGCATTGGTCCACATAGGTCCATGTAAGAGATTAAAATCCCTTAACAACAGAAAATACAGGAAACTTTCTCGATAAAGGACATCTGTAAACAACATACAGCAAAATGCTTCTGAATGTGAACCTTTCCATCTAGATCAGGACAAAATTGCCCAGTATTGTCTCCTCTACCGAACATTGTAGTAGATGTTTTACTCCTTGCAACCTGTCAAGGAAAAGGTTTGAAGAAGTATGTGAAGTGGAAATTGTTACTGACTATAGATGATATATTTTAAAAAGAAAATTTTCTTTTCTTTTTTCAATTGAGAGGGTCAGTGAGAGATTGAGAAAGAATTTTATTAAGATTTTCATGTGCCCTGTATTGCGCAGAGTCTTCAGCATGTCCACGGTGCTGGGATTTGAACTTGAGTACCGAAGGATGCAGGGCATGCACCACAAATGCTGAGCGACCGCTCCTGCCCCTAGATGATTATGTCAAAAGAAATAAATTTATAAGCTAATTGCTGGGACCATGATTTTGAAAGATAATTGTAGGTCCTTTAGAAGTGTCTCAGCACGTGGAGCAGTTTCCTGCCATATTCAAGGACCCAGGTTCATATCCCAGCACCACATACACAACAAAGAATCGGAGACACAAAAATCAGATGAATGAATAAAACTTGATTCCCATTCAATCTCTCCCTGTCTTAGAAAATGTAAAAATCAAGTCTACTTCTATAAAACTTGAGAAAGTCTCCTTCAAAATAGATCATTATAATGCTGAGATAGAAAATATGGCCTCAAGGAATAACAGGGATATAGGCTATATAAAATTTGTGGTGAAAAAGTTCGTTTCTGTTTACGTCTGTCTACTTTTATTTACCTTTACATAGGCGAACGTATATATCTGTGAACATGGGCATCTGTCTAGGTAGGAGTCTATGTAGGTACACGGGCTGGCGTCTGTCTAGGATTTTGGGCGGTTTTCTTACTATGTGTGTGGGTGCGCATCTGTCTAGGTGTGGTTCAGTCTTCTGTGTAGGTCCACGTCTGTCTACATAGTTTCACGTTGGTACCCGTGTGTACACAGAGGTCCATGTAGGCCCTCATCTTACAATCGAGGTTCACATGAATTCATCTCTGTCCACGAAAGTCCACGTTGGTTCACATGGGTTCACGTCAGTCCACATTGGACCACGTAGGTCCATGTCGGTCCACGTCTGACTTGTAGATCCTCGTAGTTTCACATCTGTCCATCAAGGTCCACACACGTTCACATCGCTCCGCTTAGGTCCATGAATATTCCCGAACGTTCACGTCGGTCCATATATGTCCACGTATGTTTCACATCGGTCTATGTAGATCTACTTATGTTCATGTCATTCCATGTCCTTTTACGTAAGAACACTGCGTTCCGTGTCTGTCCACATCTGTCCACCTAGGTCCACGTAGATCCACGTCTGTCAACGTAGGTACACATAGGTCAATGTCGGTCCATGTAGGTCATCGTAGGTCCGCATCTCTCAATAGAGGTACACGCAGCTCATTGTAGGGCCACTGTTTCCACATAGGTCCAAGCAGGTTCATGTCTGTCCACATCGATTCGATTCGGTCCATGAAGGGACACCTCTGTCCACGTAAGCACATGTACATCTTCAATATTCCACGTAGGTACGCATGTGTCATCGTGTGTCCAGATAGGGCCTTTTCTATCCATATTGGTCCGAAAAGCTCCAAGTCTGTCCACGTTGGTCCATGTAAGACCACATAGTTCCACATCTGATAAAGTGCACCCAAATACGTCTACGTCTCCTCAGGTAGGTCCACATATATTCATGTAGGTCCACATCATTCAGGACCTGGGACACATAAGGTGCGCACTGAGTATTTTGGACATCAGGACTGCAGCATTGTTGAGGCTGACATGTGTCCGTGGCCTCCGGCTCTGAGGTCATAGCAGGAGCTGCATGCTATTGTGGCTCAGGCCTGTCTATGTCATTTACGACTGCCCACATTGGTGATCAGAGGACAAAGAATGTCCATGTGGATCCACAAAAGGCACCATTCCTCAGATGTAATGACCTTGGTCTAGATGTCTCAGTCCACTTTGTCAAGGTTTCTGTGGCCTCAGTGTACGTGGACTCGGTCCACGTGGACTCATTGTCCGGAGGCTCGGGCCATGAGGCCTTGGTCCACGTTGCCTCGGCGTCCGTGGCCTCACGCCCTGTGGCTTCGGTCAACGTGGCCTCAGTTTCCGTGATCTCGGGCTCTGTGGCCTCCTTTTCCATGGCCTCCGAATCTGTGGAATCAGTGTCCATGGATTCAATGTCCTTATACTCGGTCGCTGTGGATTCACTGTCTTTAGATTCGGTCAGTCACGTCGTTCTCCGTAATCTCTGTCTGCTTTCCTCAGTGTTTTTGTTGACATTGCCACGACCTCCATGACTGTGGCCTCAGTGTCCATGGCCTCAATGTGCGTTGCCTCAGTCTCCGTGGCCTTTTGTACATGGCGTGATATCAGTACTCTCCAACTAAAAAGATGCCATGTTTTTGGCTTCCGTCTCATTGGACTGCGTAGCTGTGGAATCCATTTCGTGGACTCGGTATCCTGACCCCCATGTTCGTGGTCTCATTCTATTTGTCCTTAGTCTCTATGGACTTCTCTCATGGCCACCATGTCCTTGGGTGTCTGTCTAGTACTGCGGGCGGTCACCTGTCTGCCAGTCCGAGCGGGATGTTTCATTTGCAGGCGGGTTAATATGAATCTTGGTTGGTGAACAGGCTTTAGTGTAGGTTCACCTCTTTTCACGTCGCTTTATGTAAAATCACATATGTATACGTTTATATATACCTGAGAATGCATTTGTCTGCATGGCTAACTGTATATGTGTGCAACTATCTACGTGGGTGTGTGGGCGTCTTTCTAGCTGAGCATTCGGTGTTCTGTCAATGCATTTGGGTGGATATCTATCTACGTAGGTGGTCAGGCATCTCTTGAAGTTCAGCTCTCTCTCCATCGTTTCATGTAGATACGTGTCTGTACACGTAGGTACACGTAGGCCTCTACATTCCATTGAGTTGCACATAGTTCAGGTCTGTTCATGAAATTCCATGTCTGTTCCAGTCTGTCCACATAGGCACACATCTGTCCACGTTGGTCCACTTCTGTCCTCGTATGTTCATGTAGGTCCACCAAATTATCTGTAAGTTCAACTCTATCCATGTCCATCCAGGTAGGACCACACCTCATACAAGGTACACTTTGGTCCACGTTTGTCCACATATTCAGGTTCTTCCATATCGGTGCATGTCTGCCCACATAAGTGCACGTAGGACCGCATCTGTCTGCATTGGTCCACGTAGGTCCATGTAAGAGATTAAAATCACTTAACAACAGAAAATACAGGAAACTTTCTCGATAAATTACATCTGTAAACAACATACAGCAAAATGCTTCTGAATGTGAACCTTTCCATCTAGATCAGGACAAAATTGCCCAGTATTGTCTCCTGTACCGAACATTGTAGTAGATGTTTTACTCCTTGCAACCTGTCAAGGAAAAGGTTTGAGGAAGTATGTGAAGTGGAAATTGTTACTGACTGTAGATGATATATTTTGAAAAAGAAAATTTTCTTTTCTTTTTTCAATTGAGAGGGTCAGTGAGATATTGAGAAAGAATTTTATTAAGATTTTCATGTGCCCTCTGTTGCGCCGAGTCTTCAGCATGTCCATGGTGCTGGGGTTTGAACTTGAGTACCGCAGGATGCAGGGCACGCACCACAAATGCTGAGTGACCGCTCCTGCCTCTAGATGATTATATGAAAAGCAATAAATTTATAAGCTAATTGCTGGGACCATGATTTTAAAAGATAATTGTAGGACCGTTAGAAGTGTCTCAGCACGTAGAGCAGGTTCTTGACATACTCAAGGACTCAGGTTCGTATTCCAGCACCACATACACGACAAAGAATTGGAGACACAAAAATCAGAAGAATGAATAAAACTTGATTCCCATTCAGTCTCTCCCTGTCTTAGAAAATGTAAAAATCAAGTCTACTTCTATAAAATTTGAGAAAGTCTCCTTCAAAATAGATCATTATGATCCTGAGATAGAAAATATGGCCTCAAGGAATAACAGGGATACAGGCTATATAAAATCTATGGTGAAAAATTTCGTTTCTGTTTACTTCTGTCTACTTTTGTTTACCTTCACGTAGGCCTACGTATATATCTGTGAACATGGGCATCTGTCTATATAGGAGTCTATGTAGGTACACGGGCTGGCGTCTGTCTAGGATTTCGGGCGGTTTTCTGACTATGTGTGTGGGTGCGCATCTGTCTAGGTGTGGTTCGGGCTTCTGTGTAGGTCCACGTCTGTCTACATAGTTTCACGTTGGTACCCGTGTGTACACAGAGGTCCATGTAGGCCCTCATCTTACCATCGAGGTTCACATGAATTCATCTCTGTCCACAAAAGTCCACGTTGGTTCACATGGGTTCACGTCAGTCCACATTGGACCACGTAGGTCCATGTCGGTCCACGTCTGACTTGTAGATCCTTGTAGTTTCACATCTGTCCATCAAGGTCCACACACGTTCACATCGCTCCGCTTAGGTCCATGAATATTCCCGAACGTTCACGTCGGTCCATATATGTCCACGTATGTTTCACATCGTTCTATGTAGATCTACTTACGTTCATGTCATTCCATGTCCTTTTACGTAAGAACACTGCGTTCCGTGTCTGTCCACATCTGTCCACGTAGGTCCACGTAGATCTACGCCTGTCAACGTAGGTACACATAGGTCAATGTCGGTCCATGTAGGTCATCATAGGTCCGCATCTCTCAATAGAGGTACACGTAGCTCATTGAAGGGCCCCCTGTTTCCAAATAGGTCCAAGTAGGTTCATGTCTGTCCACATTGATTCAAATCACTCCATGAAGGGACACCTCTGTCCACGTAAGCACATGTACATCTTCGATATTCCACGTAGGTACGCATGTGTCATCGTGTGTCCACATAGTGTCTTTTCTGTTCATGTTGGTCCACAAAGCTCCACGTAGTCCACGTAGGTCAATGTAAGACCATGTAGTTCCACATCTGAGAAGGTGCACCCACATAGATCTACGTCTCCTCAGATAGGTCCACATATATTCATGTAGGTCCACATCATTCAGGAGCTGGGACACATAGGTGCGCACTGAGTATTTTGGACATCAGGGCTGCAGCATTGTTGAGGCTAACATGGGTTCCTGGGCTCCGGCTCTGAGGTCATAGCAGGAGCTGCATGCTATTGTGGCTCAGGCCTGTCTATGTCATTTCATGACTGCCTACGTTGGTGATCGGAGGACAAAGAATGTCCATGTGGATCCGCCAAAGGCACCATTCCTCGGAATGTAATGACCTTGGTCCAGATGTCTCGGTCCCCTTTGTCAAGGATTCCATTGCCTCGGTGTCCATGGCCTGGTCCACATGGACTCATTGTCAGTCGGCTCGGGCCACGAGGCCTCGGTCCACGTGGCCTCAGCGTCCGAGGCCTCACTCGATGTGGCTTTCAGTCAACGTGGCCTCGGTTTCCGTGATCTCGGGCTCGGTGGCCTCTGTTTCCGTGGATTCCGAATCTGTGGAATCAGTCTCCATGGATTCAATGTCCTTATACTCGGTCACTGTGGATTCACTGTCTTTAGATTTGGTCTCAGTCATGTCGTTCTCCGTAAGCTCTGTCTGCATTACTCAGTGTTTTTGGTTGACAATGCCCCTACCTCCGTGACTGTGGCCTCAGTGTCCATGGCCTCAATGTGTGTGGCCTCAGTCTCCATGGCCTTTTGTACATGGCCGTGTTGCCAGTAATCTCCAACTAAGAAGACACCATGTTCTTGGCGTCTATCTCATTGGACTGCGTAGGTGTGAAATCCATTTCGTGGACTCGGTCTCCTGACCCCCATGTTCGTAGTCTCATTCTATTTGTCCTTAGTCTCTGTGGACTTCTCTCATGGTCACCATGTCCTTGGTGTCTGTCTATTTCAGCGGGCGGTCACCTGTCTGCCAGGATGAGCAGGATGTTTAATTCATAGTCGGGTTTTTATCACTCTTGGTTGGTGAACAGGCATTAGTGTAGGTTCACCTCTTTTCACGTCGCTTTATGTAAGATCACGTACGTATACGTTTATATATACCTTAGAATGCATTTGTCTGCATGGCTAACTGTATATGTGTGCAACTGTCTATGTGGCGCGTGGACGTCTTTCTAGCTGAGCGTTCGGTGTTCTGTCTATGCATTTGGGTAGACATTTATCTACGTAGGTGGGCAGGCATCTCTTTAGGTTCAGCTCTCTCCATGTCGTTTCACATAGATACGTGTCTGTACACGTAGGTCCACGTAGTCCCTCATCATTATATTGAGTTGCAGATAGCTCATGTCTGTCCACAAAATTCCACGTCCATTCCAGTCTGTCCACGTAGGTGCACATCGGTCCACGGTGGTCCACTTCTGTCCTCGTATGTTCATGTAGGTCCACTAAGTTATCTGCAAGTACAACTCTGTTCATGTCTATCCAGGTAGGACCACATCTCGCCACAAGGTACACTTTGGGCCACGTTTGTCCACATATGTTCAGGTTCTTCCACATCGTTCCACGTCTGCCCACGTACGTGCACGTAGGACTGCATCTGTCTGCATTGGTCCACGAAGGTCTATGTAAGAGATTAAAATCTCTTAGCAACAGAAAATACAGGTAACTTTCTCGATAAAGGACATCTGTAAACAACATACAGCAAAATGCTTCTGAATGTGAAGCTTTCCATCTAGATCAGGACAAAATTGCCCAGTATTGTCTCCTCTACCGAACATTGTAGTGGATGTTTTACTCCTTGCAACCTGTCAAGGAAAAGGTTTGAGGAAGTATGTGAAGTGGAAATTGTTACTGACTATAGATGATATATTTTAAAAAGAAAATTTTCTTTTCTTTTTTCAAATGAGGGGGTCAGTGAGATATTAAGAAATAATTTTATGAAGATTTTCATGTGCCCTCTGTTGCGCCGAGTCTTCAGCATGTCCATGGTGCTGGGGTTTGAACTTGAGTACCAGAGGATGCAGGGCACGCACCACAAATGCTGAGCGACTGCTCCTGCCCCTAGATGATTATATTAAAAGCAATAAATTTATAAGCTAATTGCTGGGACCATGATTTTAAAAGATAACTGTAGGTCCTTTAGAAGAGTCTCAGCATGTGGAGCAGGTTCCTGCAATATTCAAAGACCCAGGTTCATATCCCAGCACCACATACACGACAAAGAATTGGAGACACAAAAATCAGATGAATGAATAAAACTTGATTCCCATTCAATCTCTCCCTGTCTTAGAAAATGTAAAAATCAAGTCTACTTCTATAAAACTTGATAATGTCTCCTTCAAAATAGATCATTATGATGCTGAGATAGAAAATATGGCCTCAAGGAATAACAGGGATATAGGCTATACAAAATCTGTGGTGAAAAAGAGTTCGTTTCTGTTTATGTCTGTCTACTTTTATTTACCTTCACGTAGGCCTACATATACATCTGGGTCCATGGGCATTTGTCTATGTAGGAGTCTATGTAGGTACACAGGCCGGCGTCTGTCTAGGATTTCGGGCGGTTTTCTGACTGTGTGTGTGGGTGCGCATCTGTCTAGGTGTGGTTCGGGCTTCTGTGTATGTCCACATCTGTCTACATAATTTCACGAAGGTACCCGTCTGCACAAAGAGGTCCACATAGGCCCTCATCTTACCACCGAGGTCCACATGAATTCATCTCTGTCCATGAAGGTCTACGTTGGTTCACATGCGTTCATGTCTGTCCACATTGGACCACGTAGGTCCACGTTGGTCCACGTCTGACTTCTAGATCCTCGTAGGTTCACATCTGTCCATCAAGGTCCACACACGTTCACATTGCTGCGCTGAGGTATACGAATGTTCAAGAAAGTTCACGTCGGTCCAGATATGTCCACGTATGTTTAACATTGGTCTATGTAGATTTATTACGTTCATGTCATTCCATGTCCTTTTACGTAAGAACACTGCTTTCTGTGTCTGTCTACATCTGTCCACGTAGGTCCACGTATAACCACGTCTGTCAACGTAGGTACACATAGGTCCATGTCGGTCCATGTAGGTCATTGTAGGTCCGCATCTCTCAATATAGGTACACGTAGCTCATTGTAGGGCCACCTGTTTCCACATAGGTCCAAGTAGGTTCATGTCTGTCCACATCGATTCGATTCGGTCCAGGAAGGGACACCTCTGTCCACGTAAGCTCATGTACATCTTCGATATTCCACGTAGGTATGCATGTGTAATCATGTGTCCAGATAGGGCCTTTTCTGTCCATGTTGGTCCACAAAGCTCCAAGTCTGTCCACATAGGTCAATGTAAGACCACGTAGGTCCACAGCTGAGAAGGTGCACCCACATATGTCCATGTCTCCTCAGGTAGGTCCACATATATTCATGTAGGTCCACATCATTCAGGACCTGGGACACATAAGGTGCGTACTGAGTATTTTGGACATCAGTGCTGCAGCATTGTTGAGGCTGACATGGGTCCGTGGGCTCCGGCTCTGAGGTCATAGCAGGAGCTGCATGCTATTGTGGCTCAGGCCTGTCTATGTCATTTCATGACTGCCCACATTGGTGATCGGAGGACAAAGAATGTCCATGTGGATCCGCAAAAGGCACCATTCCTCAGAATGTAATGACCTTGGTCTAGATGTCTCAGTCCACTTTGTGAAGGTTTCCATGTCCTTGGTGTCCATGGCCTCGCTCCACATGGACTCATTGTCCGGCGGCTCGGGCCACGAGGCCTCAGTCCATGTGGCCTCGGCGTCTGTGGCCTCACTCGATGTGGCTTTTGGTCAACGTGGCCTCGGTTTCCGTAATCTCGGGCTCTGTGGAATCCTTTTCCATGGCCTCCGAATCTGTGGAATCAGTCTCCGTGGATTCAATGTCCTTAAACTCAGTCGCTGTGAATTCACTGTCTTTAGATTCGGTCTCAATCAGGTTGTTCTCCGTAATCTCTGTCTGCATTCCTCAGTGATTTTGGTTGACATTGCCCCGTTCTCCGTGATTATGACCTCAGTGTCCATGGCCTCAATGTGTGTGGCCTCAGTCTCCATGGCCTTTTGTACATGGCCGTGTTGCCAGTACTCTCCAACTAAGACGATGCCGTTTTCTTGGCATCTGTCTCATTGGACTGCATAGCTGTGGAATCTGTTTCATGGACTCGGTCTCCTGACCCCAATGTTCATGGTCACATTCTATTTGTCCTTAGTCTCTGCGGACTTGTCTCATGGTCACCATGTCCTTGGGTGTCTGTCTAGTTCTGCAGGCATTCACCTGTCTGCCAGGTCGAGCGTGATGTTTAATTTATAGGCAGGTGAATATCAGTCTTGGTTGGTGAAAAGGCATTAATGTAGGTTCACGTATTTTCATGTCGCTTTATATAAGATCACATACATATACGTTTATGTATACCTGAGAATGTATTTGTCTGCATGGCTAACTGTATACCTGGGCAACCGTCTATGTGGGCATGCGGGCATTTTTCCAGGTGAGTGTTCGGTTTTCTGTCTATGCATTTGGGTTGGTATCTGTCTACGTAGGTGCTCAGGCATCTCTTTAGGTTCAGCTCTCTCCACGTCGTTTCACGTAGATACGTGTGTGTACACGTAGGTCCACATAGGCCCTCATCATTCCACTGAGTTGCACATAGTTCATGTCTGTCCACGAAATTCTATGTCCGTTCCAGTCTGTCCACGTAGGCGCACATCTGTCCACGTTGGTCCACTTCTATCCTCGTATGTTCATGTAGGTCCATTAAGTTATCTGCAAGTCCAACTTTATCTATGTCCATACAGGTTGGACCACATCTCGCCACAAGGTACACTTTGGTCCACGTTTGTGCACGTATGTTCAGGTTCTTCCACATCGGTGCACCTTTCCCCCGAACGTGCACGTAGGACCGCATCTGTCTGTGTCGGTCCACGAAGGTCCATGTAAGAGATTCAAATCTCTTAGCAACAGAAAATACAGGAAACTTTCCCGATAAAGGACATCGGTAAACAACATACAGCAAAATGCTTCTGAATGTGAAGCTTTCCATCTAAATGAGGACAAAATTGCCCAGTATTGTCTCCTCTACCAAACATTGCAGTAGATGTTTTACTCATTGCAACCTGTCAAGGAAAAGGTTTGAGGAAGTATGTGAAGTGGAAATTGTTACTGACTATAGATGATATATTTTACAAGTAAAATTTTCTTTTCTTTTTTCAAATGAGAGGGTCAGTGAGAGATTGAGAAAGAATTTTATTAATATTTACATATGCCCTGTGTTGCGCCGAGTCTTCAGCATGTCCATGGTGCTGGGGTTGGAACTTGAGTACTGGAGGATGCAGGGCACTCAGCACAAATGCTGAGCGACCGCTCCTGCCCCTAGATGATTATATTAAAAGCAATAAATTTATAAGGAGAATGCTGGGACCATGATTTTAAAAGATAATTGTAGGTCCTTTAGAAGAGTCTCAGCATGTGGAGCAGGTTCCTGCAATATTCAAAGACCCATGTTTGTATACCAACACCACATACACGACAAAGAATTGAAGACACAATAATCAGATGACTGAATAATACTTGATTCACATTCAATCTCTTCCTGTCTTAGAAAATATAAAAATCAAGTATACGTCTAAAAAACTTGAGAAAGTCTCCTTCAAAATAGATCATTATGATGCTGAGATAGAAAATATGGCCTCAAGAAATAACAGGGATATATGCTATATAAAATCTATGGTGAAAAAGTTCGTTTCTCTTTACGTCTGTCTAGTTTTATTTCCGTGTTCGGGCTTTGGTGTAGGTCCTCATCTGTCTACATAGTTTCACGAAATCACCGTCTGTACACAGAGGTCCACGTAGCCCCTCATCTTTCCACCGAGGTAAACAAGAATTCATCAATGTTCATGAAGGTCCATGTCGGTTCACATCAGTTCACATCTGTCCACATTGGAAAACGTAGGTCAATGTCGGTCCACGTCTGACTTGTAGATCCTCGCAGGTTCACATCTGCCCATCAAGGTCCACATAGGTTCACATAGCTCCCCTTAGGTCCATGAATATTTGCGTACGTTCACGTCAGTCCATATAGGTCCACGTAATTTTCACCTCGGTCTCTGTAGATCTACTTA
>PVKS010028627.1:6690-26303 GCA_004027875.1 Aplodontia rufa
TGTGTGTGTGTGTGTGTGTGTGTGTGTGTGTGTAAATCACTAATGTATCAATGAATAGAAAAACAAGGGATGGGGCTCAGCGGTTTCGGTGCTTGCCTGGCAAGCACGAGGACCCGGGTTCAAACCCCAGCACCATGTACACAACTGAGTGTTGGAGCAACTAAGGCCATGTGAAAAACTCAATAAAGTTGTTTCTTTCTCTGTCTCTTTCACTGTCCCTCTCTCTTTAAAAAAAAAAAGAAAAAAGAAAAACAAGGGAACTTAGAAAAAATCACAAGGGCCTGGGGGGTGGGAAAGTGCTATTTTAGTCAGAGAAAGTTCTTGATTTACTGCTTAAGAAGGTGACAGTCATGGAATAGCCCAAGGGCAGAGCGTTCTAGTCCAGGGAACAAGTGCAAAACCCTGGGGTAAGAAAGGGCTCAAGCTGTAGTCAGATGTCCACTGTGGCCCTCATGGGCAGGGGCAGGAGCAGAAGTCAGACCTCAGGGCCCTATAGCAGTTAACATTTTATTCTTCATAGCTTGGAAAGTGATATTCATTTTCTAGGAGTGTGATAAATTTCCATAAACTGGTGGCTGTAAACAACAGGCGTTTATTGTCTCACAGTTCTGGAGGTCAGAAGACTGAAATCAGTATCCTTGGGTCAAATCAGCAGGGCCTCCTTCTTGCCTCTTCTGGTGACTGTAGGCTTTTCTCAGCTCCACTCTCTGTCCCCAAGGTCATGCTGTCTGTGTTAAGGACTCTCCCTGTACCTGCCCCTTGTAAGTATGCATGTGACTGCATTTAGGGCTCCCTGGAACAATGCAAAATCATCATCTCAAGATCCTTAATTTAGTTGGGTGCAGTGACTCATGCCTGTATCCCCAGGAGACTGAGACAGGAGGATCACTGAGCCTAGTGGCTGAGGCCAGCCTGGGCAATGGAACTGTCTTCCTCTGGTGTGGAGGAGGAGCGTGCACAAGCTGAGAGGCGGGAAAGATTGAAATATTTGAAAAGGATCACAAGAAGACAATGGGAAAGGAAGGATGGAGGCAGAAAGAGGCGCTAATCTCATACATCTTTTCTGAAAGAGCTCTTCACTGTCATCTGGAAACCCACTCCCTTGTTCTAACTCCCTGTAGGATGCTCCATCGGCCCCTGGATCGAGATCCAAGTTTGGCTAATCAAACTGCTGTATCTTCTGACAACAGCCATCGGTCCAGGGATGAGCACATGACCTAACTGGGCAAATCACAAACATGCAGCTTGAAATCTCCTGGGTAAACCTAAGAGGTGGACCAGGATCCAGCCATGCCTGAAGCTGTCCCTAACAAAACGATGTACTCCAACAAAAACCCTTTTAAGCCAATTTGGGATTAGGTTTTATGTGTCTGACAATCATGAGGAGGACTCAAGTTTACATCTATTACCCCACAAAATCCCTGAAGCAGCCCTAGTGGGTAAAGGGCCAGGAATGATTATCCTTGCTTTTAAAAAATATTTTAAAATTAGCCTTATTTATTTAAATTAACATTGTTTGAAAGATTAACAGAGGGAAAGTGATTTACTTAGGGTGTTAGTATAACTGTGTAAAAAATGCTTACCACACTTAAAAAATTGAAACTGGGGGCTGGAGTGGTGGCTCGGTGGTTGTGGCTCTTGCCTGGCATGCGCAAGTACGCAAGTTCAAACTCCAGCACCACATACACAATAAGGTCTTGGAGCACCGAAGGCCACATGCAAAACTGAATAAAGTTGATTCCCACCCCCCCCTCCACTGTCCCGCTCTCTTAAAAAATAAAATTGAAACTGTTTGAGATAGATTCGGGAGGCTGAGGCAGGAGGACAAGTTCGAGGCCATCCTCAGCAATTTGGCAAGGCCCTAAACAACTTAGCGAGACCCTGTCTCAAAATAAAGAATAAAAAAGGGCTGGGGATGTATCTCAGTGGTTAAACACACCTAGGTTCAATCTGCAGTACCAAAAAATAAATAAATAAAAATTTTTTTAAAATGTTTTGCTTGGTAAGAGGCTTGTAGGTTGCCCATGATGTAGTGGGAGGCGTTGTACAGTTTGGGAATCTAGAGAGGGGAAGGAGAGTAGGAATGTACAGTGTTTATACAGGACTGGTACATTTACTCTGTATAAGGTGGACGTTATTAGCTTGTTTTGCGGATGAGCAACAGACTCAGGGGATGCCATGATTCTTGAAGTCTTAACAGCAAGTGGGCAAAGGAGCCAGGATTGGAGCCCAGCTCCTTTGGCTCAGCTCTGGGCTTCTTTCCTTGTGTCCTTGCTGTTGAATAACCGACTCCGTTCTGGCACCTCTTGCCTTACCTCATCCCACCTCATGGTGACCACCGCCGTGTCTCAGGTCGGGTAAGGGAGCAGCTGGTCTCTTGTGACCCTCCCTCTGGGCACAGTTCCTCAAACACCCTATGTGCTACCCTCTCACCATCCTGGCCCACGCTGCTACGCTTTGGCCTGGAAGGACATTCCCTCCCACTGTCCACTGGCACCCTCCCATTAACTGACACTCTTTCTTCCTTTCTCCAGGAAGGCTGTCCTGGCCAGGTCGGAAGAAGCAATGAAGCTTCAGCCTTGCTTACTGGAGCAGTTGGACTCTGCTGCCATGCAAGTAGTCTACCCACTCAGGCCACCATACTGTGAGGAAGCCAAACTAACCCGTGGGGAGATCACAGAGAAGCCCCAGCACTGATGTTGTCTATGCTAACCCTGACGAACAGCGACCACTCACTCAGCTTTGTGTTACACTTGGGGAATGCGAGGCACAGCATGGGACTTCTGCCCAGGCAATCCTCTAAGGACCCCTCATGAGACAGCAGCTAACCCAGGACTTTACCGATGTCCGGTTCTCACTACACACAGTACCTGGAAACATGCCTGACCTTCCCCTTTGGGTGGAGTAAGGCTTTGCTTTGGACAAGAGTTCAGGAAGTAGGGAGGTGGCTTGGTTATCTCTTAGTCCATTACAAACTACTGCTAAAGTTTTATGTCTCACACTATTGCGCATCAGGAGTTCAGGCGGGATTTAGCAAGTATTACGTTGTTGTGACTGGAGACCACCAACTGGGTAGTTTAGAAAGAAAAGAGGTTAGGCCAGCTCACAGTCCTGGAAGTCCAACAGCATGGTGCTGGTCAGCATCTGATGAGAACCTTCCTGCAGGGTCCCAGCATTGTGTGGACAGCACCACGCAGAGGGAGCTCACTTTACAACAAACCCACTTGTGCAATAATCCCTTAATCCATGAGTGGACTAATCCATTAAAGGACCTATTTCCTCTTTTTAAAAAAATTTATTAAGGAGTTGAGTTATTGCACAAACATAAATGCATATAAAGTAACAATATGATATGCATTTTTTAAAAAGAGGGACAGTGAGAGAGAGAGAAAGAGAGAATCAATTCTATTTAGTTTTTCATGTGGCTTTCATTGCTCTGACACTTCATTGTGTACGTGGGTGCTGGGGTTTGAACCTGTGTCCTCGTGCATGCCAGGCAAGCGCCATAACCACTGAGCCACCACTCCAGCCACCCCTTGCATTTGTTCTTAAACCAGAATTATTGCCCACAACCCAGTCTCTTGATTCTTCTATTTTTGCCCCTACAAACAATATAAATGTTTAGAGGGTGAGTTTTCCAGAATTAAATGATTACATGAGTATTATTTGGATTCTCGGGGGGTAAATTGTTGATTGTCTCCCTAGGTCCCTCCCTATCCTCCCTCTCCCCTCTGCCCTCTCCCTAATCTTCCACTGTGACTTGAGCCAGTTCAAGTTGGATGTCAGACTGGTTCCTCTGCAGGGCCTGTTGGGCCCTCTGCAGGGTCTTCACACTGGGAAGTCAGCCCTCTGGAAAGGCTGCTCTGTATCCCTTGGTCCTGATGCGTTGGAGGTGGCCCTGTGGGCCCTCCAGAAGGAAGCTCATAATGTGCATGGAGATTAGAGTACCCGACCCCCCTCCAGATTGAGGGCCAGTCCACCTGGCTGTCTGCACTGCCGAGCAGGCACGCAGGCAGAAACACGTTTCCCCATGCTGTTCCGGTAGACTCGGCTTCCCAAGGCCAGGCCTGGCCCATTATGTATATCCAGAGCTTCAACGGGACTTGGCACCATGCCACGCATGGTCCCTTTCCCTCCTGACTGGACCTCAGATCCAGTGGGCATAAGTTGCATGATATCCCTCTTTCAGGAAAACACTGCCTGGGGAAATAAGTCTTGTAAAACCCTATCACTGCTGTTCCCAGAAGCAGAGGGTCAAAAACAAGAGCCCCCAAAGATTATCCAACCCCCTTCCCTCAGAACAAACTACACCTCAATAGGGAGCAATTGGCTTTCTTGGGAAATGTATTTGGGTGCCAGGAAGGCTGATCATTTGGGGAGGTATCAAATCAAACAGTGTTTGCTATGCCCGAGCCGGTATTTGGAGGCATTGTGGGGGGCCCTTGTCTGAGATCATACCTACCCTTTGTAGTGGAACCTGTACTTTGGTTCAATTGGCTATCCCTCCATCCTGACGTTTCCTAGATAAACCAATCACAGTCCTCTGAAAAAGAAGAGAATCTCTCTTCCCATGACTCATTGGATCCCCATGAGTGAGCAACCAAAACTCAAATAACAACAAATTTTGAGTCAATTTCCCTTTGGTGGCCCATGATAATGGATTACATTGAGGATAACCATCAAAAAGTTATTAATTATATAAGGGAAATTACCAAGGAGTTAAACATTACTGATAAAATAATGTGGAAAGAAATAATCATACCTATTATCTTTCTATTAATGTAATCCTGATTAGATATATAAAGGATATTGTTCTGAGATTGACCGCTATCACTAAAAAACTTTCAGCCATAGGCCAAATCAATCCTCCTGCACCCCATGTAGTCAAAGACAAATGTCAAAATTGTTATTAGAGTTTGCAGAAAAGAGTATATATGCATCATATAAGAGGGGGGAATTGTAAGACTTATGTTTTTCTTTTTGGTCAAAGTTGAAGATTGTGATGCAGGATAGATGACCTCCCTTCTTAAATCCCCCTCCCCCTTTAAGATAGTAACTCCCTCCCCTGTGTGCGCCTACCTCTTTCCAGGGACCCCTTCCCCGATACCCACCCATCTCTTTCTGGTGACCTCTACTGACACAGTCTACCTCTTTCTGGTGACCTCTACCTACACATGTCCTCCTCTTTCCTGTGACCCCCCTCTCTCTCCCAATTACCGCCTACTTCCTCTTTGAACCCTCCTTTACCTTACCTGAGCCTACTTCAGAGATTGTGCACCTGAGCTCCTCCAATCAGAGCGAAGGGCAGCATCGCGTCAGGTTGGAGTTAAACCCCCTGATTTTCCTATTTTTGTGCACATTTTTCTTTTCTCCTTTGGCTGAAGTAAAATTTCTGCCTTGCTCACCTGCATCCTACCACGTGTTTGATTTCATTTATAACAGAAGTCTGGGGATGTGCGTTTGTTGGGTTTTGGTATCAGAGTTATGGTTGCCTCATAAAAAGTGTTTGGGAGAGTTCTCTCCTTTTCAATTTCATGGAATATTTTAATAAGGAGAGGTGTTAGCTCCTCCTCATAGGTGAGGTAATACTCATCAGGGATTCTATCTGGCCTTTTCTTCTTTGGAAAGCTTTTAATTGCTATATTGATTTCAGTGCCTGTTATTGGGCTGTTTAGGATTTCAATATTGTCCTGCATCAATTTGGGGATGTTGTACGTGTCTAGAAATTTGTTTGTGTCTTCCAGATTATCTGATTTAGAGGAGTATAGTGTTTTAAAAATGTTCTTATCATCTATTGGATATCCATGGGGTCAGTGGTAATTGCTTGCTTTACATTGGTGATTTTGTGGATTTGCTTCATTTCCCTCCTTCTTTTAGTGAGATTGGCCAGGGGGGTCTGTCAATTTTATGTTGTTTTTTTAAAAAATTTTTTATTTTTGAACAACCATACAAGTTTTTAACAAAATAATATAAAATGTGTATAGATTCTGGATATTACAATTACCCCCAGGAGTGCCCCCCCAATTACCCACCCTTATCCCTTCCTTCCCCTTCCCCCCATATATCTCTAAAAAAGGATTATGTTGTATAGCATTACATCTTATGTGGATTTAACACATGATAATAGACCAACTTTCTCACTGGCCAGGGTCTAGTCCCAACCTCCACAGATGAGTGGAGACAATCGACCATTAGTTCTCTGGGTTAAGCTGATTTTACTCAGCATGATTTCTTCCATAGCCATCCATTTACCTTCAAGTTCTTTTTTGAAGAACCAGCTCTTTGTTTAATTGATTCTTTTTATTGTTTTTTTCTCAATTTCATTGATTTCAGCTTTGATCTTGATTGTTTCCTGTCTTCTGCTGGCTTTGGGATTAGATTATTCTTCATTTTGTAGGGATTTGAGGTGGAGCATCAGCTTATTTATTGGGAATCTCTCCTGGTTTTTAACGTGGACACTCTATTCTATAAATTTTCCCCTCAAGAATGCTTTCATGTTGTCCCAGAGGTTTAGATAAGTTGTCTTCATTCTCTTTTGCTTCCAAGAATTTCTTGATTTTCGCTCTCATGTCTTCTTGGATCCATTCTTCATTTAATAGGGTATTTTTCAATCTTCACGTATATGTGTTTTTTCTGTTATGATTTTTGCTGTTAATTACTAGGGTCATGGTGTCATGGTCTGCTAGGATACATGGAATAATACCTACTTTTTATATTTGCTGATATTTCCTTTTTAAACTAGAATATGATCTATTTTGGAGAAGGATCCACGCACTGCTGAAAAGAAGGTATATTAAGCCAATTTGGGGTGGAATATTCCATAGATGTCTGTTAAGTCCATTTGATTTATGGTGTTATTTAGGCTGGAGATCTCTTTATTGTTTTTTGCTTAGATGATCTGTATATTGGTGATAGAGGAGTATTAAAATCTTCCAATATTATTGCATTGAGGTCTGCAAGTGATTCTATGTCATGGAGTAATTTATCCACATAGTTGGGAGTGTTGGTGTTTGGAGAGTATATATTTACTATGAATATATCTTCCTGTTGTATTGTTCTCTTTACTAGGATATGGGGGCCTTCTTTATCTCTTCTGATTAGTTTATGTTTGAAATCTAGTTTGTCGGATGTAAGTATTGCAATCCCAGCTTGCTTTCTTGGGCCTTACACCGGGTAGGTTTTTTCCCACCCTTTCTCCCTCAATCATCTGTAGATATCATTGGCTGTAAGGTGGGTCTTCCACAAGCAACATTGTTGATTTTTTTTTTTTTTTTTTTAGGGCTGAGGACCAAACTCAGGGCCTTGCACATGCTAGGCAAGCGCTCTGCCACTGAGCTAAATCCCCAACCCCTAGTTTTTTGTTTATTTGTTTGTTTGTTTGTTTTTAGGTTTTCTGTCTCTTTATTGATATTTCCATTTTGTTCATATGTTATTTCTTGACTTTCTCTATATCTTTTTGTTTTTTTAAGTGAGAGGGAGAGAGGGAGAGAGGTGAGAGAATCAATTTTATTTAGTTTTCCATTTGCCCTTTGTTTCTCTGACACTTAGTTGTGTATGTGGAGCTGCGGTTCAAACCCAGGTCCTTGCGCGTGCCTGACAAGCACCGTAGCCATTGAGCCACCGCTCCAACCCCTCTCTATATCTCCTTTTAGTTCTTTGAACATCTTTGAGCCAATTAATTGGTGTTTTGTTTTTTTTTTAAAGAGAGAGGGACAGTGAGAGAGAGAATCAACTTTATTTAGTTTTTCATGTGGCCTTCGTTGCTCTGACACTTTGTTGTGTTGGTGGTGCTGGGGTTTGAACCTGCGTACTGGCGCATACAAGGCAAGTGCCATAACTTCTAAGCCACTGCTCCAGCCCCAAAGCCAATTAATTTAAAATTTTTGTTAAGTAAATTTGCCGCTAGCTTATTTAATTATCTTTCCATTGAATGGATCATACTTTCCTCTTTGTATGTGATTTTTTTCCCTTGAAACTAAGTATTTCCTAATAACATAGTAACTCTGGAACACAGATTCTTTCCTAATAACATAGTAACTCTGGAACACAGATTCTCTCCTAATAACTTAGTAACTCTGGAACACAGATTCTCTCCCTTCAGTGGTTTGCTGCTTTTGTTATTGTTTTAAATTGTTGTAGTCTGTCTAAGTGCCCAGGATCAGACTGTGGTGTAAACTTAAGATCTTTGCAAGTCTTCTCTGAGCCTGTGCCTTTCCAAGGGCATGAGCTGGCACTTTCTAATTTTTCCTATATATGCAGTTGTTTTTGAATGTCTTTCATGTTTGGTTCCCAAAAGGGTAAACAAAGAAAAATGGAGAGGCAAAGGGAAGACCCACTGACCTCTTACATTCCCAGAAAGTCACTCTGGGTGTGGAGAGAGGGGCTTAAAGTAATGTTGGAAGGTGCAAGGTTGACCACCCCCTCTTCGTATGCACTTCGGATACTGAAGCAGCAATCAGTAATCTAAACACAGATCCCTGATATTTAGAGGATAGTGTGCTTTTTGTTCATCCAGGTTTCTGCGGGTTCTGTGCAAACTGCTCCAGGAACACACGCAGGAACACACGCACACGCCTTCCAAGTGGCTGGCGGGTAAGGGATGGGTAACTGCTCCTGAGCTCAAATTGATCAAAGTAACTGCAATTTAGCATTCAGCCCCTTCCCTGGGAATGTAATGTTTTTAGACTCTCAAAATAGTTAGTTGCATGAAGAGCTGAAGTGGTGGCCCAGTGGTAGAGTGCTAGACTGGCAGGCACAAGGACCCAGGTTCGAACCCCAGCACTATATATACACACAAGGAAAGTGTCAGAAAAACCAAAGCCTGATGAAAAACTAAAGAAAATTGATTCTTTCTTTCTTTAAAAAAAAATGATGAGGGCTGGAGCAGTGGCTCGGTGGTTATGGTGCTTGCCCGGCATGTGCAAGTACACAGGTTCAAACTCCAGCACCCACATACACAACTGTCAGAGCAACAAAAAATCATGTGCAAAACTCAATAAAAATTGATTCTCTCTCTCTCTCTCTGTTCTTCTCTCTTTAAAAAAAATGTTGATGTCTTAATCCCCATCCACATACTTCAGAATGTGATTGTATTTGGGCACAGTGTCTGTAAAAAGAATATTAAAGTTAAGTGAGGTGTTCAGAATGGACCCTAATCTGGTATGCCTGGTGTCCTTAAAAGAGGAAGGCACACAGACATGCACAGAGTGACAACCACATGAAGACACCAGAAAAAGACAGCCATGTACTTGCAAGGAACAAGGCTTGGGAAGAAACTAATGCTTCTGACACCTGAATGTCAGACTTCCAGCCTCTGGAAATGTGACCACATGCACTTCTGTGTTTAAGCTACCCAGCCTGTGGTATTTGGTTATTGTAAACCTAGAAAATTAGGATAGGGAGTCTCTCTCAGATCAGTCCTGGAACCAATCCCCCATAGATACTGAGGGATGGAATGATCCCTCTCTCTCTCTCTCTCTCCTTTTCATACATACATTATATTCATAAGCATGTATATTTATTCATATATGCAAATGCATATAACTATATACATAATTATACATAAAATTTTTTTGTTAGAGTACAATAAAGCAAGAAAAAGATGAAAAGCATTGAGGTTTGGGCGCTTGCCTGGCATGCACCAGTACACAAGTTCAAACCCCAGCACCATGTACACAATGAAGTGTCTGAGGAATGAAAGTCACATGAAAAACTAAATAAAAAATTGCTTCTCTCTCTCTCTCTCTCACTGTCCCCTCTTTTAAAAAAAGCATTGCTTTTCGGAACAATGTGGGGTATAAATAACTTATGAGAATAAAGACTTGGTGTGGTTAACACAATTCATTAAAAAAAAGCATTGAGGTTTGAAAGTAAAAAATAAATGTGTTTATTCTTAAGCAACATGATTGTCTATATAGAAAATTCCATGGAATTTAATATAAGCTATTGGAACCCAGAAGAGACTTTAATGAGATTCTAGGACACGTGATCAACATGCAAAATAGATGGATTTTGTGTATTATATATAAATTGTATTTCTATTCCAGTAACAAACAATACATTGAAAGTTTAATAACTTATAGTGCTCTTATATGTACGAAAAGGAATTTAATTGGACAAATGGTGCGAAAGCTTTATATAATGAAAATTAAAAATGACTCCTAAGGGGCTGGAGCCGTGGCTCAGCGGTTTTGGCGCTTGCCTGGCAAGCACGAGGACCTGGGTTCAAACCCCAGCACCACGTACACAACTGAGTGCTGGAGCAACTAAGGCCATGTGAGAAACTAAATAAAGTTGTTTCTCTCTTTCTCTGTCTCTCTCACTGTCCCTCTCGCTTAAAAAAAAAAAATGACTGCTAAGTGAAATTAAAGAAACCCTAAATAAATGAATCTAGATCATAATACTCAATATCAAGTCGTCAAACTTCCCTAACTTGCTCTATAGATTTAACGTGATAGCAATCAAAGATCCCAGCAGATTTTTTTCTTTAAGTAGAAATTGACTCACAGATTCTAAAATTCATATGGAAAGGGCTCAATGCTTGCCTAGCATGTGTCAGGCTTTGGGTTCTATCCCCGTACTCCCCATCCATAGATAAGATTCACACAGAGATGCAAAGCATCTAAAATAGTCAAAACAACTCGAAAAAGAGGTTTTGGAGGCTCACATTACCTGCTTGAGAACTAGCCTTAAAACCAGACTTGTCAAGAGGGTGTGGTTTTGGTGCAGGAACAGAAAATACGTCAATGGGACAGAATACTCTAGAAATAGAATCCAGGGTCTGGGCAAATCATTTTCTGCAAACGTGCAAAGGCAATTCAGAAAGGATCATCTTTTTTCTTTCTTAATTTTATTTTTGGGCTAGGGTTCTGCCTAGTTGCTCAGGCTGCCCTTGAACTTGGAATCCTCCTGCCTCAGTCTTAGTAGCTGGAATTACAGGCCTGTGCCACCACGGGCAGCCTCAGCGAAGGATCATCTTTTTAACAAATGGCTCTGGAACAATTTGAAATCTATATGCAAAAATAATTAAAATTTGGGTCTATATTCTATACAATAAAGAAAAATAAACACTAAAAGATTCATAGACTGAAAGGTAAAACTCAAAAACATAAAACTTCTAGAAGAAAACATTTGAGAAAACCTTGGTTCAGCAAAGACTTCTTAGATACAATGTTGAAAGCATAATCCAGGGTTTGGGGAGTTAGCTCAGTGGCAGAGCACTTGCCTAGCATGCGCAAGGCCCCGAGCATAATCCAGAAAATTAAAAAAAAAAAGATAAATTACTTCATCCAAATTAAAAATTTTTGCTCTTCAATAGACGCTGCAAGAAGACACAGGCCACATAGACCAGGAGAAAATATTTGCAAATCATATATCTGTTAAAAGACCTCATTCATTATGATAGAGATATACGGAAGATCAGTGGGGTAGAAAAAAAGGAGAACAAGAGGGAGAAAGGAACAAGGGGAAAGGGGAGGAAATATAGAATGAATTTAACAAAATGATGTTGCATGCATATGTAAAAGTACTAAAGGGAATTTCTTTATGTTTATGTAGAAAGTACCAGTCAAAAATAAATGAACAAGTGAAGTAAATATCAGTAGAGTAGAGGAAGGAGAATAGGGGGATGGAGGAGGGAGGCAAAGGCTGGGGGTTGGGAATTGAAATAAAATTGCATGTATAATTTTGTCAAAATGTACCCATCTACTGGGGCTGGAGTGGTGGCTCAGTGGTTACAGCACTTGCCTGGCATTCTTGAGTACGTGGGCTCAAACCCCAGCACCCACGTACACAAGAAAGTGTTGAAGCAATAAAAGGCACATGGAAAACTAAATAAAAATTGCTTCTGTCTTTCTCTCCCTCTCTCTCACTGTCCCTCTTTCTATAAAAAAAAAAAAAAAAAAAGTACCCAACTACTAGGTATAGCTAAAAAGCTCTAATAAAAACAAAACAAAACACATCTTCAGGGCCTGGAGAGGTGGCTCAGTGGTAGAGTGTTTGCCTCCCATGTGCAACGACCTGGGTTTGATCCCCAGCACTTCATACACAAATAAATAAATGAACTCTCTCTTCCCCTCTCTCTCCTCTCTCTCTTTAAGAGAGAGGGACAGTGAGAGAAAGAAGGAATCAATTTTATTTAGTTTTTCATGTGGCTTTTGTTGCTTTGAGACTTAATTACGTACTTGGTGCTGGGGTTTGAACCTGCGTACTCACACATGCCAGGCAAGCGCCGTAATCACTGAGCCACCGCTCCAGCCCCATCTCTTCCTCTCTCTTAAAAAAAAAAAAAAAAGATTTCATTCAAAATATTAAAAAAAAAAAAAACAACTTAAAATCCAATATAAACAACACAACTTTTTAAAATGGTCTTGAGATTTGAACAGGCTCCTCATCGAATTAGCACGTGAAAAGATGCTCAAGGTCATTAGTCATTAGGGAAATATAAAAACCACAGCAGATACCTCTGCATACCTAGGCTACCATAAAAAGATGAAGCACAGACCAAGCGGTCCCCTGTGGTTTTGTCAGCAGGAACTTATTAAGCAAATTGTAATTCCCAGAACAATGAGGGCAAAGAATCCAGGGTGTGGCCTGTGCTCCCTTCCTGGTCAGCTGTTTTGTGTCCCACCTGTCACTGCTGCTGCGAGCCCTTCCACTAACCCTACTCTGTGTAGGCCCTGAGATGTGAAGCCAGAGCCAGGTCTGCTTGGGGCCCTGGGGAGTGCCTGGCAGGTCACTGAAGAAGCAGTACTTTCTGCAGGAAGGACAGAAGCGCCCGCCTTTCTCTCACTTCCTTTTTGGGGCCTGGGAGGGTTGGCCTGTGAGTGGCCAGCTGCTATTTTGGGCCTTGGCTGCTCTGTGTGAAACCCCAGTCCCTCCCGAGAGGGAAGAGTGGTGGTGGTGGGGGGACAACAGGTGACACTGTCCTGGGTCTGGGGCACAATCAGCTTAGGTGTGGCTGCCGTGGTGTCAGAAGGAAAAGTCCAGGAGGTCAGGGTAGCCTTTTATGTCACATATTCAGAGGGGGCTCATCTCTTGGTGACAGCATACAATCTCCCTGAGTTTGATGCAAGGGGAAACTGAGGCAGAGAGGCTGTTTGCCTTGTCTGAGGTCACATTGAGCTTGGAGCAACCATAGAACTAGAGCCCTCATTCCAATGCTCTTCCTCTCCGGTGGCAGGGTCCCTGTTTGGAGCAGAAGAGATTTGAGTCATCTGAAGGGTCATGAAGCATCTCCTCCCTCTCTGGCCATTCCCAGGGTTGTGACTGTGGGATGGAGGCCTCCTGGTGTTGTTCAGAACCCCTGGGTGGTTTGTGGGTGGAATGAGACTGTGGTTGGGAGGGACGGGGAAGGGGCTGCCCAGACACGAGACTCACGCACATCTGGAGTCTCAAAATCTGCATCAGGGCAAAAGAGGAGAGCCACCTCCGGGTCCTGCCTCATTCGTACAGGACTTTGGTGGTCGTCCTTTCTGCCCCATCCACATTGCTCTTGGGTGCTGCTTGTAACCAGGGGCCACAAGGCTCCTTCTTTCCCTCCCTTGCTTCCCCTCTTCTCTCCCTTCTTCCTTCTCAATATACTTGTTGGGCCACACACTGAAGGATGGTCAGGATTGTCTTCATTGAGCAAGATCTGTAGGAGGTGATGAGTTAGCCTAGCAAAGTCTGGACAAAGAACATTCCAGACAGAAGGAAAAGCAGAGGCAAAGGTCCTGAGGCAGGAGCATGATCCACACGCTTGAGGTCCAGAGAGGAAGCCCTGTGTCTGCATTGAGCAGGCAGAGCTGGGGTGGGAAGAGCTTCTGGAAGCCCAGGGAGGGAGAAGGATCCTGGTTCAAGGACCCAGGCTGTTGTGTGGACCTGGGCTTTCAGAGCTGGAGAGTCAGCACAGGGTCCTACAGATAGGAGCTAAGCTATGGGTTGGGGACTAACAGGTCCCACAGGTGCCTGGGTGCGAATCAGAGTGAGGAGGGGCTGGCACGGATGTTCCCTGGCTCAGGTAGGAGAGTGACTGGAACAGCTCAGACTGGGACAGAGAAGGGAAAAGAAGCGATGACCTTAGAATCATTTTGGAAGTGAATTCTGCTCCATATGGATATGAATTGGAAGGGGTGTGATATGGAGGGAAGAGGGAGGAAGTTCATGGTCCCCACATGCATTGCAAGGAGCCAGCTGGACTGGGTTCCAATCAACTTGACTGGCAGTCACCATGAGCCACACCCGTGTTCCCGTCTGGGCTCCACATGGCATGCGTGCAGGTCAGTTCAGCACCTGGCACCCAGTGATCGTCCAGGAAATGCAAGCCTCAGTTGATGGCGGTCACTATTCACTGTGAGCCTCAGGCGGTTCTCCTATCATCTCCAGATCTCCTTTGTAAAAGCATGCGGTCCCTGGACAAATATACACCGGGCTTCTACTCCCTTCCAGACGCTGGGGACGGATCAGTGGACTGGTGCTGTACTTCCCTGGAGGGAACAGACGATGACAAGCCAATCGCTAAAGTAGGAAGACACTGTGAACTGTGAAGGAATGGGGGGCTGAGGAACGCAGATGAACGAGTGGGGGTGCGTGTCAGTGTGGCTAGGAAAGACCCTCAGGGGACATCAGATGAGGCACAGAGGAAGAGCAGCCTAAGGATGACGGGAAGAGCCTGTTCAGGGCTCTAAGCTGGGGTGGCACTGGGTGTGTAGGAGAACTGAAGGGAGGGAGCTGTGAGTGTCGGGTCAACAGTGATGGAGGGAGAAGTGCTGCTAGATGTGGGCATATCTGACTGACAGGTGTGGGCGTGGTCTGACAGGTGTGGGGGTGGCCTGACAGGTATGGGGGTGGTCTGACTGACAGGTGTGGGCATGGTCTGACAGGTGTGGGGTGGCCTGACAGGTGTGTGGAGTGGTCTGACAGGTGTGGGGGTGGCATGACAGGTGTGGGGGTGGCCTGACAGATGTAGAGGTGGTCTGACTGACAGGTGTGGGCATGGTCTGACTGACAGGTGTGGGCATGGTCTGACATGTGTGGGCGTGGTCTGACTGACAGGTGTAGGTGTGGTCTGACAGGTGTAGGTGTGGTCTGACTGACAGGTGTGGGCGTGGTCTGACTGATGGTGTAGGTGTGGTGTGACAGGTGTACAGAACCAGGCACTGGTGGTTACAGAAGCAGTGAGGTTTATCGTACAGAGGTGGGCGGTAATTGTCACACATAAGTGAGCCACATGTGTACCTGGTCTCCAGTGTGATTCAAAAGAGGGTGTTACTCACTCTGATTTGCATTAAGTCAACTGCAGGGACAGAGGGGAAAGCCACATGCTGGCTTCTCCTCCTTCCAGGTCCTTGGCTGAAATGTTTGGTGCCATTGATGGCCAGGGGATGAGGAGGATGAATTGGGGGGAGGCTGTGTTCACCACTGTGCCTGGGGACCCAGCTGAGTTCAAAGTCAGGTGGGCAGATGGCACCCCAGAGTGAGGGTGGCATAGCACAGCCCCTTCCCCCACTGCTGGAAAAGCCCCCAAGGCAGATGGGAGCACAAAGTTCAGACAGTTGAGGACTACCCTGATTTCAGAGGAGTTTGTTTTGGAGGCAAAGATCCAGGATGTATTAATCCATTTTCTGTTGCTATAACAAGAAGCTGAGACCAGGCATTATTATCCTTAAAGAAAAAGAAGATAGTAACACCAGGTTCTGAATTACCCATTTCCATGAAGGATTTACCCAGGCCCAGGGAGCTATGAGACCCAGTCCAGGCCAGCATGCCTGGATAAATATTATCAAGAGGGACACTGAATTTCTCTAATGTATGCTGGGAATGAGATAAAAGCAGTGTTATCTGTAGCAAGCTACTTTCAACACTCATGCCAAGATAGCCGCTCCTTGGGATGCTGGTCATATAAGAAACCAAGAAAACTGAGCAAGTTAATGATGTCACTCACTGCTTCTGTAACCTAAGCTATAAAGTCCCCCTCCCTGTGGTGACTGGTGTGGATCAGGCACCATGGATGGGAAGGTGCTGTTCTAGGCAGCCACCCCTGGACAAAGGATCGTGAGACACAGGAGATGCTGCTTTCTGGCAAAGCACTGTAGATCTGCGTGGAGCAGTCCAGCCTGTCCCCACTGGATCTCCCCCATAAGCATTTCTCAGTGAAACACACACACACACACACACACACATACACACACACAGAGATATATGTGTGTGTATATATATATTCCTTCTCTCAGTGTCTTTTCTTTGGTCTCTTGGCCACCTAGTCCCCTGCCCTGGCACAAATGGGCTGAGAATATTGCATTTGATAATTTATAAAGAATAGAAATTTATTCATCTCCCAGGTCTGGTGGGTGGGGAGGCCAACAGCGTGGTGCTGGCATCTACTTGGCTTCTGGTGAGAGTCTCACATGGAGAAAGAGCTAGTGTACTGACTCCTTATAAAGCCACTAATGCCACTATTACCCTTCACGACCTCATCTAATCCTAGTTACCTCCCAAAGGCCCTACCTCCAGAGGCCATTAACATGTGAATTTGAGGAGTAAGTGTCTAACACGTGAACTTTGAGGGGGACACTTCAAAGCACAGCCCAGGGTCAGGGGAGATTCCTGGTCTTGCATCCTCCCAAGACCTTCACCTTGGGCAGTGGAGCATGTTCCTATTGAGTCTCGGAAGGGAGAAGAGCTGATGGAAGAACTTCAACCTCACTGCACAACAAGCCTGCAAGGTAAGGGTCATGGTTCCATTTACAGGTGGGGTCACTGAGGCTTGGAGAAGTTGTATGGTTTGCCCAAAGTGTCACAGCTCCTAAGTGACCAAGCAGGTCTTTCTAAAATGATCCAAGGCATGGTTAGAACTCTTGGGCTCAGCTGGTAGGAGGGTGAAGTGGCGTAAACACTGTGGAAAGTTATTAAACAATATGACAATGTTCACTAAAGCCAAACGTACTCCTTCAGTGATGAGCAATTGTATGCCTCGGTGCATGCCCAACACAGGTACACCAACATTATCACTATAATTCAGGTAAAAGTAAGAGCCCCAAATCTAACCATCACAAATATCCATCAACAGGAGAATAGATAAAAGAACTGTGGACATATACAGAATGGAATACTACACGGCAAAGAAAATGAACCTTTTTTACATGAGTTTCATAGGCATGACGTCGAGTAAAAAAAGCTAGATCCAAAAGAACGATGCCTCACGTTTCATGGAGTTCATTGTCAGATAAAAATAACCTCTAGGAACAGCGGTTATCCCAAGGGAAGGGCAAAGAATGAGTCTGCTGGAGTACCAGAAATGTGTGTTTCCATGTAGATGCCGATTGTGTGGGGATAGTCACGTGGTAAAGTCCTTGAAATTGTCTACTTGAGATTTGCGCTCTGCACTCTATTTCCAATCACCCTAAGCAAAAGAAAATAAGACCAGGACTCCTCTCCCGTCTGTCTTGTTCTAGTGGGACTTGGAGTTTCACATAGGTGATGGGAAAATGAATCCAGGCCCCAGGGCTCAATCTTTGAAAACCCTCCCCTGCTCTCACCCACCCCGAGCACCTTACAGAGCTCACCTTGGGCAGGGGACAACACAGGGGGCACAAGACTGGAGATGAAGTTGTCAGAGGAGAAAGGGATTTGAATAGCTGCAGAAAGCCTGTCCCAGGGGTGTGATGCCTCATGCCCTGTTAATGGTGTATGCACCCTGAGTCCTGAGATGTACCAGTGCGTGTGCGCTCAGTCCGGCTCTTCTGGGCACTGGCTGATAGTGAGAAATCCCCCAGACACGTCAGTCATGACGTAAGGGACACGCTCCATTCGTTGCTGGGCTGGAGCGTGGCTCAGTAGCAGAGCGCTTGTCCAGCATGCCCAAGCCCTGGGTTCCATCCCAGCACCGCCAAACAAACAAAACAGAAAGCCATGAAGACAGACACCAGAGTCTGTGTCTCCCTACTTCCCTTCCCCTCCCTCCGCTTACCCATTTTGAACTGCCTCCCTGGAGGGAGAGGAGAAGGCCTCTGCCACACCCAGAGCTAACAAAACAGGACCTGAGCCGTTAGAGGGCTAACGGTGTGCTAGCCACTGTACCAAGCTACTGTGAAGCTTGCAGCAGCCCAGGAAGTGGGTGCTCCCAGTGGCCCCCGTTTTACAGAGGACAAAACTGAGGCTCAGAAAGGCCTCACCTGGTAGAGGAAGGTAGAGTGGGTGTGTGACCAAGAGCTCAAGGCACCTCTGCCGAGGGCTCAGCATCCCTCTGGGAACCTTGTGACCTTCCCCACTTGGCAGCCCTCTCCTAGCAGCCCCCTAGAAATTGCTTTTCTGGGGATACCCCAGGGGACCCTCACAGGAATCCCAAGGCTTTCTAGGGCTCTGCTACTCCTCCCTCGCCAACCACCGACCTGTATGATGTGGATTTTCTCCAGCACTTGCACCAAACGACAGATCACAGTGGACTGATCGCTGGGTCACAGTGACCGCTGCGACAGAGATCATGTCTAGCTGTCCAGTAAGGCAAACAGAAGAGATTTGCAAAACTGTCAAATCGCTCTGCTTCTCTTAGTCATTTTCTTTTGATGCCTACACAGTTAATTGTCCACAGCGCTATGTGTATGTTAACAAGGAGGGAGCTTATTAGTTATTTGAAAATAAAGACATCTGCCTTTCGTTTCTGGGGTTTATTTTACTGTGGTCTGTGTTGATGAGTGTAACTCTCTGGGCTTGTTGTTTTGCAGAGTTTAGAACCAGGCAGGGCTCCCAGGCCAGGGTCCTAGTTCGACAGACGGCAGACATGCCAGGCTCCTGGCAGGTGCAGGGGACGCACATCCAGATTCTCTTAGTCCATGGGAGGCTCCCTGCTGGGCCCAGGTGAGAGGTCAGGCATCTCTCCCCACCAAATTGCAGGAAACCACAGCTTTCCGTAAGAAGTGTCCCTTGAGCTGATTCATTCGAGCCCTCGCTGGCCCTGGTTTACTGAGCCCTTTAGTCATCTCCTTCATAAATATGTACACAGCTCGGCTCTCAAGTCCTTCCTGTCGTTGCCTCCAAAGCTCCTCCAAACTGCCTAGGTGAGAGACAAGGTAAGAAACAAGGAAAGATGGAGAAATTGTCAGGTTGGAGACAACCAAGGAAATCACCAAGTGCAGTGGGTGCGGCCTAGGTGGGATCTCGGTCCAGGTAAGGACTGTTAGGGATAAACTGGTAAAATCCCATTAGACACTGGAAGATTTCAGTTAATGGTTACCTATATTATATCTTCAAGTTTTCTGAGAATCTGAAATCATTACAAGATGTAAAGTCTACTTAAAAAATGGAAAACTTGCCAGGGAAGCGACACACACCTGTAATCCCAGCAGCTCTGGAGGCTGAGGCAGGAGGATCACGAGTTCAAAGCCAGCCTCAGCAACTTAGTGAGGCCCTAAGCAACTTAGTGAGAACCTGCCTCAAAAAAAAAAAAAAAAAAAAGAAAGAAGAAAAGGAAAACTGGGCTGGGGCTGTAGCTCAGTGGTAGAGCCCTTGCCTAGCATGTACAAGAGATTGGGTTCTAGCCCCAGCACTGTAGAGGGGAGGACGGAGGAAAGTCAGGCACATAGGGGATGTGGAGAGAAAGGAACACTCTCATATGTTGCTGGGATTGTAAATTAGTT
>PVKS010028628.1:0-26224 GCA_004027875.1 Aplodontia rufa
AGACAGTGCCTCACTAAATTGCTGAGACTGGCCTTGAACTTTCAATCCTCCTGCTTAACCTTTGGGAGTTACCATGATTATAGGCATGCACCATTCCACCCAGCTCCAGGTCCATTTTCATTCATTTATGCAAGAGGTGTGCATGAACACTTCTTTTCTCCAGTTAATATACAAGGTAGGGGTTAGAGATACAACAATAAACAATTTGTATCCACAGAACCTGTCTTCAAATAATTTGCCATCTATTGAAGATTCACACTGAATAATTAATTGGAAGTTTTCTAATTAAATTCAATAAGCTGGAATGCATTGCTGGTGGGACTGCAAATTAGTGCAACTGCTGTAGAAAACAGTGTGGCGATTCCTCAAAAAACTGGGAATGGAACCACCATATGACCCAGTTATCTACTACTTCGTATTTATCCAAAAGAGCAAAAATCAGCATACTATACTGATGTAGTCACATCAATGTTTATGGCAGCACAATTCATAATAGCCAAATAATGGAACCATCCCAGATGCCTGTCAATAGATGCAAGGATAAATAAAATACACATACACACACACAAACAAAATGGAGTTTTAGTCAACCATAAAAAATGAAATTATAGCATTTGCCAGTAAATGGATGGAACTGGGGAACATCAGGCTATGTAAAATAAGCCAGACTCAGAAAATCAAGGGTGGAATGTTTTCTCTCATATGCAGAAGCTAAAGCAAAACAAGGGAGGAAAACCGGGGTGGGGGTGGGGGCCAACTGCATATCATACAGACATATGAAAGAAGGAGATTCAGAGTGAGGGTGGAGGGACAGATGGGAAAGGAGGAAATGAGGAATGAATTTAACAAAACCACGCCACGTCTGTGTATAAATACACTACGGTGATTTTCACCATTATATCTATCTATAAACCACCAATCAAAAATTAATAAATGAGTAAAAGGAGACCAGTAGTGTAGAGAAAAGAGAACAGAGGAAGGGTGAGAAAGAGGGTGATACCTTAGGGTATATCAAAGTCCATGCATGTATGATTTTGTCAAATAAGCCCAACTATTATATAATGCACTAATAAAAGAAAATAAACTAAAATAAATCCCATGAATTGAATGGCTTCTATATCTAAGAAGGAAATGTTCATTAGCATCCTATTAAAATTAAAGCAGTTCAGGTAATCACATACTGAAATGAAAATCCAAAATTATGCAGACCTTAGCAACTTCAACATAGCCAGCACATGTACAAAGATACGCATTTGTTCTATTTAGAGGATTCTTTCTCACTTTTTTTTTTAGTAACAGTTCTAATGAAACATGAGCTGATATTTTTATATACATATATATTGTGAAATAATTACCATAGTCAAGCTAGTAAACACATCCATCATCTCTCTTAGCTACCGTTTGTGTGTGTTATGGTGAGAACACTTAAGATCTGCTCCCAGAAAATTTCAGGGATACAACACAGGGTTTAGTCACTATGCTGTACTTTAGATTTCTAGAACATATTCATCCTGCAAAACTGAAACTTCATACCATATAACTTTCATCTCATTTCCCCTACTCCACCCACAACCATCATTTCACTCTCTTGCTTGTATAAATGAGAATTTTTGGATTCCACATGTGAGATCATACAGTATTATAATGTCCTCCAGGTTCAAAAATCTTATTGACAGGATGATTGTCTTCTTTAAGGCCAAATAACATTCTTGTGTGCTTGTGTGTGTGTGTGTGTGTTGCCATTTCTTTATTTGTTGACTGTAAAAACAAGTTGCTTCCACATTTTGGCTACACTGTTAATAACAATGCTGCAATGAACACAATTGCAGATATCACTTCAAAATCTTATTTTCATCTCTTTTGGAAATACATATACCCAGAAGTGGGACTGTTTAATCATTATTCTATTTTTAATTCTGCTATGCATTTTATGGCATGGATCCCAATGATCCCTACTTCCCAACTTCCAGATATTCATGCACTAGTAGAATTCCCTTTGAGTGTAGGCTACCCCAAGGGACTTGCTTCTTCTAATAAAGAGAACAGAGCAAAAATAATGAATGTCACTTGATTAGGTTACAAAAAAAGTGGCTTTTCAACTTGCTAGCACTTTTTGAGATGCTCTATGGAAAGGCCACAAGTTTTTAGTTTTTCTTTCTTTTTTTTTGTTTTGTTTTGTTTGTTTTTTGTTGAGGTCTCATGAACTCTAACAGGTCATGAGAAATAGCTTGAAGAACTAGAAGGAGAACAGACTTAAGTTCACATCAGCAGAAAAAAAAAATAATGAAGATCAAAGCAAAAATAAATGAAATGGAGACAAGAAAAACAGAATGGACCAATTAGTTAAACTAGCAGTTGGTTTCTTGAAAAGATTTAAACAAAGGTGCTGGACTGGTGCCTGGCATGCCAAAGGTCCCAGGTTTAAATCCCAGCCCCATATACACAACTAAGTATTGGAAAAACAAAGGCCAGATGAAAAACTAAATAAAGTTGATTCTTTCTCTGTCTCCCTCTCTCTCTCTCTCCTTCTCTTAAAAAAAAAAAAAAAAGACAAACAAAACTGACAAAATGCTAGCCAGAGTGAATACTCAAATAAATAAAAATAGAAAGAGGAGACATGACAAGATATACCATAGAAATACAACAGATCATAAGAAACTACTATGAATACCAACAAATTGGATAACACTGGAGAAATAAATTCCTACAAACATTCAACCTATCAAAAATCAATCACAAAGAAACCAAACAGACCAATAATGAAGAAAAGACATTGAATCAGTTATTGAATTTCTCCCAATAAACAAAAGCCCAGAATTTGAAGTCTTCACCTGTGAATTCTACCAAACATTTGAAAAAGAAATTCAAATTTTCTCAAGCTCTTCCAAAATATTGAAGATGAAAATCAACAAATGTGACATACCATAAAAAAAATCATACCACTATCTCAACAGGTGCAAAAATAGCATCTGACCTAATCTGACATGCTTTCACGATAAAAATCTTCAACAAATTACATAGAGAAGTAACATACCTTAATATAATAGAGGTCTCACTTGTTAAGTCTACAGATAAGATCATACTCAATAATAAAAGCAGGTTTTTCCTATAAGATCAGGATGCCCACCTCAACCCTTCTACTTAATCTAGTTCTAGAGGTTCTAGCCAGATCAATTGGACAAGAAAAAGAAATAAAAGATATCCATATCTGAAAGGAGGCTAAACTGTCCCCATTTGCAGATGTCCATAATCTTAAATACAGAAAACCCTAGAGTTTCCACCAAAAAAAAAACCTTTTAAATTTAATAAACAAATTTGCTACTGCTGTAGGAATCAATCTTCAACAAACAAAAATTACTGATATTTCTATATAACTCCTCTGAAAATGAAATCAAGAAAACAACCCCTATGGGAACCACGGGCGGTCCCACAAACCCCTGACACCAGCAGAATGTGCATGAGTGCACGCCTGCCAGAGGGACTGACGCACTTGGACATAGACCAAAAAGAGGATGTATGTGGCTCAAGGACATTAGACGTTGTTCTCAGCCTCGCAAATGTTCTTAGAATAGTACAAAGTTTTATGTTAAAAGTTCTTGTACTTTTGACAAGATGCCTTGTGACTGCAATGTAAAACTGCTGATACAAAATACAGGATGTGAAAAACTATATAAGGAGAGCTGTAAGCAATAAACTGAGTCTGAGTCTTAGTCTTTAGTCTTTGTCTTTTAACCCTGAATGTGTGTGTGTGTGTGTCATTATTGTCGCTTCGTTGGATGAATGCAACAAACCCCATCTACCATAGCATCAAAATAAAATATGTAGGAATTAATTGAACATAGGATGTAAAAGATCTATATACCAAAGAAATAAAACATTAAAGAAAAAAAAAAACCTTGAAACCATACATAAATGAAAAGATATCCCATACTGTGGATTGGAAGAATATTGCTTAAACTACATATACTACCTAAAGTGATCTACAAATTAAATGTAATCTCTAACAAAATTCCAAACGCATTTTTCCCAGATATAGGAAAAAAAATTCTAAAATTCATATGAAACCATAAAAGACCCCAAGTAGACAAAACAACCCTTAGTAAAAAGAACAAAGTTGGTGGCATCATATTAACTTCAAAATATGCTACAAAGCTATAGTAATAAAACGTCATGGTACTACCATCAAAACAGATATCCAGCCTAATAAAACAGAACAGAAGGCCCAGAAATAAGTTCATTCATTTACAATCAACTGATCTTCAACAAAGCTGTCAACAATGCACAAAGGATAAAAAGTCTCTTCAATAAATGATGTTGGAGAAAATGGACATCCACGTGCAAAATAATGAGAAGGGTCCTTTATGTCACACCATATAAAAAAATCAACTCAAATGGATTAAAGACTTAAACCCAAGATGTAATACCATAAACACTCTTAGGACAAAACAGGGAAAGAGCTTCTTGACATTGGTCTGGGCAACAATTTTTTAGATATAACCTTAAAAGCACTGGCAACAAAATCAGGAGAGACAAACTGTATGTGGAAACAAAAATTTGATCTCACTTTTATGTAGGATCTACAAAATTTGAATGATCTCACTTACATGTGGAATCTAAAAAATATGAACTCAGAATCAAAAGTAAAAGATGTTTGCAAGGGGCTGGGAGAAGGCAGAAGGGAACAAAGATTTCAAAGTCAAAAGAAATTTTTGACTAGCCAAGATAAATGAATTCTGGCCATCTAGTGCACAGCACAGTGATTAGAGTTAACATACCTGAAACTTGCTAAAAGTGTACCTTAAATATTTTCACAAAGAGAAAAGAGGTGACAGATATGTTCATTAACTTGATTTTAGTAATCATATAACAATATATATGTAATGAAACATGATACAGACATAAATATGTCTACCTATTTGTCAATTATACATGAATAAAGGAAAAGAAAACTCTAATATAAAATTGAGGCACGTCTAACATAAGATAAATGCCACTTCAAAAACTTATCTCAACAATTTACCTTTTTATGTGAAATTATACATGTACAAAATCATTAATACAGTTTTGTCTATATGTGGAAAAGATTAAACCCACCTATATGTCCATCTATACAAGTTAAGGAAGTTATGAGATAGTCACTCAATGGAATACTTTCAATGCTAAAGGAAACTAGAAGTTCCTTAAGATTCTGATATGAAGTAATCTCAAATCTCAAGAATATATTAGTGAAAAAGGCAATATGCAGAGCCCTATCTTTAGTATGCTAACTGCTACAAATTATGTAACTTAAAAGGGATAGGAAGCAGGGACTCTCTCAAGTGGTGATACTTCACTGAAAACCTAAATGGAAGTCAACCATGCAAAACTTTGGGGAAAGACAATGCAAAGACAAAGTAGAAATAAATGTAATAATTTACGGTGTATCGAGAAAACCAAATAATATAGGCATTATAAGAAAATTAGAACAAAAGAAATCCAGATAAGGTTTTTGGGGGGAATAACTCAATATGGTTGACTATTTTTAAAAATAACTCAGCCACTCTGAGGAGCACAGGGGCAAGAAGGGAGCAGGGAGATCAACTTATGTAGAAACCACTGCAGTGAACCCACTGAGAAGGTTTGGGGGAGTCAAGAGAAGTTTTCGAGGTAGATGGAACAGTCCTAAACAAAGGGTGAAGATTCTGATATCTAAGGACATTTACAACTTTTGAGTAATGAGATAATCCCAATAACTCTTACTTTTAAAAAAGTATTTGTGAATACTTTTTCATTTTTCTATTTCTGAGACCTAAAGGAAAAATACTAATGATATCACCTAAAATACTAAGAAATATCTCTATCAGAAGCCTGTATCAATTAAATATACAGTCATCAAAAAGTCCTATAACTTTGCTTAGCATGATTTCTTCCACTGCCATCCATTTACGTTCAAAGGCTGCAATGGGAGAAACCATGCTAAGCAAAGCTGGCCAAACCCAGAAGTCAAGGGTCAAATGCTTTCACTTGTTTGTGGAAGCTAGAGCTAAACCCAGAGGCAGTCAACCTCATGCATTAGACTCAGCAAAGGCATAGTAACACATAATCTAGGGCAACCATAGATATGTATCAGGAAGGAAGGGGGAGGGAGCAGGTAGGGAGGGGAGAGGGAGGGAGAATAGGAAGGGATCTAAGGAGTAATTCTAGTTTAAGAATATATGCATATCATTTTGTTACTTTATATGCATTTAAAATTGTACAATAACTCAATTCCTTAATAAAAATATTTTTTAAAAATTTACTGGCTGGAAAAAATGTATTATAATTTTCATATTTAGTTATAAAATAGTAAACTAACAAAAATGAAAAGTGGCACAGATTTTTAAAATATTATTAAAAGAAAGTGAAACAAAAGCAAAAGCATACTGATTTTTTAATATGTTGATTCTTCAAATCTTTAACAATACTGGACAGTATGAAATCCACTTAAATATTTGTTACATACACTGCTGTTATAATCTATGCAGTTTCCATTTTACCAAAAAGGTAGTGTTGATAGAATTTTATTAATGACCAACTGGTCCAGAAACAGCAGTAGTTATATTTACTTTTTATTTTTAATAGTGACTCCCCCATTAAAGTAAAATAAAATTTACTTTTTTCTACATAAATAATTAAAGTTAATATGCACTCATTTCACACTCAACTGGATAAAATCTAGACAACAAATGAACCAAAATTCCCCCTATAGTAAGAGGACTAAGCAATATGGATCAGTTATCACAGTTAAGTGTCAACAAAAAATGTTTACCATAACAGCATGCTAAAAATAGTAACTATTCCCTTCCAATGGGTAGTTTGAAATAAGCAAGCAAAAAAAATCTGTGATTCACAAATATTAACAAATCAGATTTTGTATAACAGCACCAACCAATACATTTTTTCATTTGTCTCCCAAAGAAAAATGTTTTCTATAAACTTTCAACAAATATTGTAGTTATCAAGAAAATGCATGAAAAACAATCGTAGCCTCAGAATAATACACAGTAAATGTGATTAACAGTACATACCAGCAGAAAGTGAAACTAGTGAGGGGAGACAGAGGCAGTCATTTATTTCCACAATATTTGCACAATATTTAAAGTTTTCCGGAATGAATGCGCATTACTTTGTTAATTTGATTTAAACTTAAATCTGGATGGAGCAAAACAACTGCAGCCTTTGAGAAATTTAAAACTCAAATAAGACAACTGCATCCTCTCTGACAGCATGCTATCATGAATTCACAAATACAACACAATATGTCAAAGACTATAAAATGAAAATGCTGACTTCAACGGAGTAAGTGAGCAATAAAATCTATCTATATTAAGCCTTGTACAAATGTCAGGTGGCCTTCAGAAGACCTTCTAAAATTCAATAATATTATTTTAACTTCTGCGTTTGGTAATTGTTGTTGTACACACCCAAGTGCGATTTGAGATTCCATTTCTCAAACTTTACTTGTAAGACAAGCTTAGTTTGACAACAAATTATAGGAAGCATAAAAGAAATTGTAACACCTTAACTTGACATGAAGAACTGGCAGATGTACAATTCAACCAAGTGCACAATTAGATGGGTACAATTTTCCAGATTGACACACTATGAAAAGCTGCATCCAAATTAGCTGGACACACTGGACAAAGGTAACTTGTGAGTTGCAGACACCACTTACACCAACGAGCTGAGTGTGACATCCAATTCTGCACTCGTAACTTTATCTGAGGTGGAAAAATTCTTGATGTGTGGCGGAATCCAGGCTTTTCAGCAAATTCAGCTAACTGTTTTTTACTCAATCACTACACATTAAATTCACAGTAAATCTCTCAAATATATGTAAGACAATATTAACTAGTTTTATTTGATATGTTAAAGATATTCAAATGAAATAACTTTTTATTTGCATATCTTATCACATGGTGAAAGGCAAAACTTAATAAAAGTAAGGTGAGCTGTGTTAATCTGTATTATTACAAATCCCAAAGTCAGACCATTTCAACTACCTAAAATTTTTTCAAAAACTAGCATAATATGACACCCAGAGAAGACCATAGGTCAATAAAGTCACCAAGGACCTTGACAAATATGGGAGATATCTGAATTTGGATCAAAACCTTTTTACAAGCATGCTCACAAGTTATATACCTGCCTAGCAAGTGAAAGAAACCTCATGCAACAGCTGAAAAACTCAATCAAAGTTTGTGTATTAGAAACAGCAAAGTGGGCTGGAGCAGTGGCTCAGTGGTTACAGTGTTTGCAGTTACAGTGTTTGCCTGGCATGCACAAGGACGTGGGTTCCAGCCCCAGCATCACACACACAATGAAGAATCAGAGCAAAGAAAGCCACGTGAAAAAGTAACAATAAAACTGATTCTCTTTCTCTCTCTCTCTCTCTCTCTCCTCTCTGTCCCTCTCTTAATAAAAAAAAAATTAAAAAGAAAACCAGCAAAGGAGACAAAAGAGACATGTTCAGAAAGTCTTTGCCTACTCCCAAATGCTGAAGTGTTGGACCTAACTTGTCTTCCATCAGTTGCAATGTAGCTGGTTTAATTTCTGGCTCCTTGATCCATTTTGATTTGATTCTGGTGCAAGGTGAAAGATATAGGTCTAATTTCAAAACTCTCTGCAAGTGGCTGTCCAGTTTGTCCAGCACCATTTGTTGAAAAGGCTCTCTCTCCTCCATGTAATATTTGGTCCCCCTTTGTCAAAAATCAGATGCTTAAAGATGCATGGGTTTGTTTCAGGGTGTTCTATTCTATTCCATTGGTCTTCTTTCCTATCTTGATATCAGTACCATGCGGTCTTTGTTACTACAGCTCCATAGTATAGTTTTAGATCTGGTATAGCAAAACCGCCTGTTTCGTCTTTCTTGCATAGTAATGTTTTGGCAATTCTGGGTTTCTTATTGCTCCAAATGAATTTTAGAATTGCTTTTTCTGTATCTGAAAAGAATGACATTGGTATCTTAATAGGGATTCCATTAAATCTATATGGAGCTTAAATTAAATCTATAGAGAGGGCATTGATCAAGCCAATGAATACATGAGAAAGTGCTCTAAATCACTAGTAATCGGAGAAATGCAAATGAAAACTACATTAAGATTTTACCTCATGCCAGTCAGATTGGCAAAAATGAAGAAAATAAACAATAATAGATGCTGGAGGGGTTGTGGAGAGATGGGTACACTAGCACACTGTTGGTGGAACTGCAGAATGGTACAGCCCCTCTGGAAAGCAGTATGGAAAATCTTCAAAAAACTAGGGATGAACCCACCATATGATCTTGCTATTCCTCTCCTGGGTATTTTTCCAGGGGATTTAGAATCCGCACATTATAGAGACACAGCAAAATCGATGTTCATAGCAGCTCAATTTACAATAGCTAAATTATGGAAACAACCCAGATGCCCCTCACTGTGTGAATGGATCCAAAAACTGTGGTACATATATACCATGGAGTTCTATTCAGCAATTAGAAACAATGATATTGAAGCCGTTGAAGGTAAATGGATGGCTATGGAAGAAATTATGCTGAGTGAAGTCAGCATAACCCAGAGAACCAAGGGTCAGATATCTTCACTTATCTGTGGAGGCTGGAGCTAGACCCTGGCCATTGTAAAAGGTGATCAATTCTCAAGTTTTAAATCCTGAAAAAGGAAAAAGTGTAGTGACATACAACCTAAGGCATTCATAGAGATATATTGGGGGGGTGGATAAGGGTGGGTAATTGGGGGGCCTCTAGGGGGTAAATCTAATTTTCAGAATTTATATATATAGGGGCTGGAGCCGTGGCTCAGCGGTTTAGGCACTTGCCTGGTAAGCACAAGGACCTAGGTTCAAAGCCCAGCACCATGTACACAACTAATGTTGGAGCAACTAAGGCCATGTGAAAAACTAAATAAAGTTGTTTCTCTCTTTCTCTGTCTCTTTTGCTGTCCCTCTCCTCTTTAAAAAAAAAAAAAAGAATTTATATATATATATATGTTATATATATATATGTTTTATATATATATATTATAATGTTTCGATAGAAGCATGTTTGATTGTTCAACAAATAAATTTCTTAATAAAAAAACAGCAAAATAATAGAAAAATATATACACATTTTTAAACATTTAGGAAGTGTCACTTCCAAAAATAACTTACCAGAGAATTCAGGTGAACTTTTCTACTAAATATAACTAGAAAAGCTAGAAAGAATATTTTAAATAAAAATATTTTAAGGCACTGGTGAGCTAGAAGTAAGAACATATGAGACAAAGTAGCAAGGGAAGAAAGAAACCCAGAGAGGTCAGTTCACCTTTTAGGGCCATACCTCCCCCTGAAATACCAAATCATTTTAGAAAAGGCAGCTAAGGCAATGAGAAGCTGAAAAATTTTTCAAAAAATTTGTAGTGCTTGCTTAGTTGGTTCAATCCTCAGCATGCACACACAAAATAAATAAATCAATAAAAATAACAACCACTATTAAAAAAAAAAAGATTTGAGAGATGAAAGGGGTAAAAACCTATAGTCAAGAGCCTCCAAAGGAAAAGCTTTCTGGTTAATCACATCAAAAGCTTAGGCTACAAAAACAAAAAGAAATGGGACTATATCAAACCAAAAAGCTTCTGCACAGGAACAGAAATGTAAACAAAATGAAATGCCAACCTACAGAAGTATCTGCAATCCATATATCTGGTAAGGGGTTAATAGTCAACACATAAAGAACTCTTTCAACTCAATGGTGGAAAATAAATAGACTAATTCAAAAGTGGGCAAAAGACCTGAATAAACTTTTCTCCAAAGAAGAAATAAAAATGATCAACAGGTATATATAAAGATGTTCGACACCATTAATCATTAGGAAATGCAAATCAAAAGTACTGGGTGGGATACATTTCTTACCCATTAGGATAGGTATTATCAAAAAGAAAGAAGAGAACCAAAGCTGGTGAGGGTACAGAGGAAAGAGAACTCTTATACACTGTTAAAAGGGAATGTAGCTTGGTACAGCCATTATGGAAATCAGTACAGGGATTTTAAAGAAATTAAAAATACAGCTAAAATATGACTCAGCCATACTTCTTCTGAGCATACACCCCAAGGAAATGAAAACTGCCACCTCATAAAGATATCTGCAAGTGGGGCATGTTTGTTGCAACATTACTCAGAATAACGTAAATATGGCAACAACCTAAATGTCCATAGATGAAAGTGAAAAAAAACAATTGCTACATACATGCAATGGAATATTATTCAGCCCTTAAAAAGAACAAGATTTTGTCATTGCCACAACATGGATAAGCCTGGGACATTATACTAAGTGAAATATGCCACACACAGAAAGAAAAATATTGTATGATCTCATATGCATGTGGAACTTAAGGGGAAATTTTTCAAATATACAGATATAGAAGACAAAGCAGAGGCTGGGAGGTGTGTGCAGGAAGTAAGAAGTAGGTCATAGGATCCAAAATATTAAATATGCAGAATGAACAAGCTTAGAGATCTAATGTACAAGAAGACTATGGCAATAAAATTACTTTATGAAATTCACTGCTTTTGCTACAAACAAAAAATGCCACTATGAGATATGATAGATATCTCAATTTGTTTCACTCTAGCAATATTTTACTATACATATCCCATAATATCATGCTATATATCTTAAATATGCACAATGACAGTTTTACAAACAAATAAATAAATGCTTACGTTAAATTTGACTTTTTTGGAGTAGAAGGGCGGAAAACACAGGCAGAAATTTTAGGGGTGATGAATGTTATTATTTTTATTGTGGTGATGGCTTCACAGGTATATACTTATGTCAAAACTTATCAAATTGTATACTTTAACTATGGACCATTTTTCATACATATATCCATAATATATTATTAATAAAGTTGTTAAAAACAGAAAGTTATAAAATATTACTTCAAATATATTCTGTGTTCATGAATTGTAGAACTCAATATTTTAAAGATTTAAATTCTCTACAAATTGACCTTTTTTACTGGTGCATTATACTGGTACATAATGATGAGATTTGGTGTCACATTTCATAGATGCACACAATATATCAATACAACCTGTTCAACATCCCCCCCACCCCAGCATCCTCAACCTCCCTCCTCCCATCCCCCAGTCCCTTGCTTCTCTTTATGGGTCATATATTTTTCCTAAAAATACCCAAGTATAGTGACATAATTCTTATACCTATGAAGAACATTTTTATATAAATGACAATAGTATATGCAGAAACAATGTATGTACCTATATCACAATTTGCCATAAAGCAACAATAACCAAGACTGTGAGATATTGGCGCTGGAGTACAGAAATAAACAAGAGGTCAAACAAAGATACTTACACTATGAACATTTGATATATAACAAAGACAGGACTGTGAATCAGTGGGGCAAGTGTGCTCATTTTCATAAATGAAAAATCAACTGGATAGTCAAATAAAATGCATTCTCCCTAATTCACACAAAAATACCAATTCCAAATAAATATTAGATCTAAATGTGACATGTTAAGACAATAAGCTTATAGAAGATTGCATGAGAGATTATCTTAATGATTAAGGAAAAGTAACAATTTCTTAAACAGGCCAAAAGAGCGCTAATCACAAAAGAAAAGATGGAATATTGAACTATATTAAAATTCAACCCAAGACCCATTAGGAAAGTTTTTAAATAAAAAGAAATGAATAGGTGACAACATTTATAATACACACAACTGAGAACATGCTGACATAAAAACATGAGAATCCCCCACCAAAAAAATGAGCAACCCAATAGAAAAGTGAGCAAAAGATACAAGTTGGCATTTCAAAAAAGAAAATAGGCAATATCCCATAAACATATGAAACACCTTCAACATCAGACTGGTCATGAAAATGCAAAGGAAAAACCACAACGACTATGACACCAGCACAGCTGCCACAAAAGCTACTGCAAAGACTGGCAAGAGCAAGCGTTGGAAAAGATGAAGAGAAACATGAATTCTCAAACACTGTTAGTGGGAGTGTAGATTAGTGCAAGCATTTTAAATCTATTGGTATCTACTGAATGTGAAGGCACCTTCCACGCATTCCAACAGAAATGAATGTGACATGTGCACTGAAATACTGAACAAGATTTGTCAAAACAGTATTATTCAACAGCCCAAAATTCAAAGTAATTCTAATATCTGTCACAGAACATAAAATATGTTAAATACATGCATAAAAAGATATACTAAGGAGTCAAAAAAAAACGAACAGAAAGACCCCGAAACAACAGCCATAAATGGCACCATCATAAATATTAAAAGTCAGACACACACACATGAAAAAAATGGCCTATAATATTCTATTTCCCTAAGAAGTCCAAACCCCAAAAATTAATTTATAGGGTTAAAAGTCCAAATAGTGGCTACCTCTACAAAGGAAGGAAGAGTTAGAGATTGACAAGAGCACGAGGAGGCTTCTCAGGTGCTGGTAACATTCTATTTCTAGAAGTGGTCATTACAAATGCACATTCACCTTGTTTTAATTCATTGACCTATAACTGTTATCTGTACTTTCCTATGTATATCTTACCTCCAATATTTAAAAATTAAAAATTATAAAATGACAAAGCTTAAGTGGTTGTACCATGACGTGACAGGTTCCATACTAGAATTTATGAGAATAGCCAGAATGTCATTTAGTAAGTTAAAGAGGACCTCAGAACTACATTCTTAAATGTGTACATTCAGCTCCTATTTAGACGGTATATAAATCAGATGTTATGGTTTGCATGTGAGGTGTCCCCCAAAAGCTCAAGTGTGAATAACGGGAAGGCTGAGGTAAATGATTGGGTTGTAAAAGCCTTAACACAATCAGTGAGTTCATCCCCGGGGATTAACTGGCAACTCTAAGCTGGTAGGGTATGCTTGGAGGAGGTGGGTCACTGGGGCCATGGCTTTGCGGTATATATATTCTGTATCTGGCATGAAGTCCCTCTCTCTGCTCTGCTTCCCAATGTGACACCATGAGCCCCAAGGAGTGGAGCCAGGCTCCTGTGAACTGAGACCTCTGAAACCATGAGCCCCCAAATAAACTTTTCCTCCCAAATTTGTTCTTGTCGGGTCCTTGGGTCATAGCACTGAAAAGGCTGACCAAAACATTAGATATGCCATAGATTTCTTGCTTTGTGAAGCACTACAATGAACCAAGAAAAGGCACCAACACGTTAATGTCAGAAATGATCTTTTTAAGTATGGGAGTATGGGATGTTTTAAATGGGTGTAATTTAAATTGAAGGTGTCTTGGTATATATGGCAGGGGGATTTGGCTTCTATGTAAAAAAGAAGTGTGCCATGATCACACACCAGATGTTACATGTTCGTACATTAACTGCAAAAGATCATGTTTATTTCAGCAGAAGATAGGCACTACATCTTCCCCTCCTATATCTCTTCAAAAAGAAATTAGTAGCAAAAACACAGAAAAAAGATGCTTTTATATAGCTGACCATGGTTTCATATTTTTGAAATGGGCAAATTTCACTGCAAGAGCAATAACTGAATTGATCTCCTTGGAAATAGACTGTATCTTTTAGCACATGCAGCCAATACGTGTGAACTCTAAAATGAACTCAACCCATCTGTGTAAGGAACTGTAAACATAATTTTCTGCTCTAAAAAGGGTACTTTAATTTTAATAAAATATGTGAAGAGAAAAAAATTCTAATTTTCCTTACCTTGAAAAAACTTAATGAACAATATACATTGTTCCTGAAGTTAATAACAAATTTGTTAACAGCTTAGTGACAATTTCTACTGGTATTCTTCTCAGAAAAAAAAAGAAAAAAAAAAGTACTGATGACACAGAAAAAATGAACACTATGTGCACTTTAGTTTTACCTTAATTCTACCAAGGACAGTGATTGGATACAAACAAATATCTGAATAACGAGTGTCAACAATCTCTGTGATAACACTTGGGAATTAAGGCATCTTCAACTAGCACCATATCAAACAAAAACAGATAGCAAAGAGGTCTTTATAGCAATTATTATTATGCATTTACATGAGATTACCTGAAAATACCTAACAGGAAGTGCTCCGAGTCATTACAAAAAGCATGCTGCATTTCTAAAATATCACTTAATAAAAGCTATGAAAAAAATCACTGAGCCAATAACATTTAAAATCTATTTCAAATATTCATAAAACTAAAAATTAAAATATTAAAAATTAGTTTTCTCTAAAATAATACTACTGCAATAACTTAAATTTAAATTCCTAAAATTCATAACCATTTTATCAAAGGTACCAGAACATATTATTAGATAAAATGGTATATGAGGAAGGTTAAGCTCTCCTAAGGTTCACCGTGATTATGATCAGCCTGGCTATCTTTTTCCATATACACATGAAATAAAACTCTTTATAAAGAAAGTCCTTACCACTTCTTGCTTCTGGGTTTCACTAAGTTTTTCAGACAATTCTTCCAAAACTCTTTTTGTTTCAGCATCCGACCTATGCAGACACAAAAAGATTTTAAATAGGATAACTGAGAAAATGTACAGTATTAGTGAAATTTATAACACAATAATAGTCATTATAAAATATTCTACTACAGTGCTTCTCAAACATTAGTAAGCATATAAAATGCTTGGAGGGCTTGTTAAAAAACAGAGTGCTGGATCCCGCCCCCAAAATTTCTGAACCAGTAACTCTGGGATGAGGCCCAAGAGTACGCATGCCTGCAAATTCCTAAGTGAGGACGATGCTGTCCACCTGGGTACCCAAGTTTGAGTTCTGGTACACCAGAATATCACTTTCATCAACAAGCATGCTGTGATAGTTCTCATTTGTAATTAAGAAACAAAGGAAGGAAGGGAAAGAGGAAGAAAGGGGAAACACAAGCTCTTAATCTCACACTTTGTATCCATCAAATTACATCAAAACGTACAAACCCTATCCTCAGTTTCTCATCAAATGACTGGTATAAATTATAATCAACCAAATAGCATGGAAAGACTACACTTCCACACCTCTGGACCCACTCCCTACTGACAGCCATGTGCAGTCTCTTCCATTCTTAATGCTTGTTACCTTCATCACTTTCTTTTTTTTAAGATAGAAACAGCTTTATTTAATTTTTCACATGGCCTTAGTTGCTCCAACACTTAGTTGTGTACGTGGTGCTGGGGTTTGAACCCAGGTCCTCGTGCTCGCCAGGCAAGCGCCTGAACCGCTGAGCCACGGCTCCAGCCCCACCTTCATCACTTTCAACTCCAAACATTTTCACTTAACTCCTTGCTTTGAAGTATTTATATTTAGCTCACTCCCACTCCTCTCAAACACTGAATAATTAGTATTTTTTAAATTCTATTGGATACCTGTGTAATTTTACATAATATCTTTGCACAACTTACGCATTATTCCAAACTGATGCTTTTTTGCTCACATTTTATCACGTTCACATTTCGGTCACCTACATACTTTCTTATACTATCGTTTTTTCTAGAGTTCCTCATTATCTATTGGCATTATTTGTCATCCATAGATATTTTCTTCCCATTTCTTACAGAATCCTTCTATGAAAAAACCTACTCCATTCTTCTAGACTACATTGTTCTCAAAGGACACTTACTGTCCTGCTCTGATCTAGAATGAATAATCTGTGGGCCATCTCAATGGATATTATTCTGGGGCTTCTTTCACTTACTTCCTAGGCTAATTTTTAATATTTCTTATATATCTTCTTCTTTCTTGATTAAAATCTTATTTTGTTTATATGCCTTAGATATTTCTTAATATCTTGAAGAAGTTACCTCAAAAAAAGCAAATCTTCTAAGTTGTTTTTTACATGGTTTTGTTACTGACAGTGCTGGAGAAAATTCTCTAAGTTGTGTGTTTCTGAAAATGTATATTTTTACTTCATGTTCCTTCTCCAGCAAATAGTTCTTTCATCTCTGCAGAAAATAATAAACGGCTACCTACTAGAGTTGCTGCAAGAATTAAATTTAAATCTGCCTACCCTGAAATAAGTGCTTAATAATATTAGCTAACAATACTAGCAAGAGCAGAGTCTAGTTTTTATCATTAAATTTCCTGGCTTCCTCATCTAAAAGCAGATTAGTTATGCAGACTATACTTGATAAATGGAAAAGTTCGAGTTTGGACTCTGTTGCAGCAACGTGGAACTGGCATGTTATATGATTGAGGTAGTAGAATTAGCAAGTGAACATCATAAACAGGTTTCAGTTCAGCTTCGTCACCCCTTAATCCTTAATGTATACAGACTCTAACTCTTTAAATATAAAAAGTCTTGCTTCTTAGAAAAAAAAATATGGCCTAAAAACTAAAGCCACCCTGCCACTGTTGATGAAAAGGAAGATAACCCGGCATGTTGGTACAAGCCTATAATCCGAGCTACTTAAGGCAGTAGGATCACAAGTTCAAGACTAGCCTCAGCAACTTAGTAAAGCAATATCTCAAATTAAAAAAAAAAAAATGCTGTGGCTGTAACTTAGTGGTAGAGTGCCCTGGGTTCAGGCCCCAGTACCACAAGAACATGAAAGATAGTGAAAAAGTTTTAAGTTCTTGAGAACTCTCAGAATTGACAAAAATTGCAAAGGCTATGCTGATGTTAACCACTGGCTTCCAAAGATCTCTACTAAAAACTGAGACATTAGACTCTACAATGGCTCATATTCACTGACAGATTTCACATTATGCTTTTTTTCCTGCATTGCCAAAGATCAGTCAGTCAGTCAATCAGTCTTGGCATTCTGTGTCTGTGTCTGTCTGGTCCCAGTGCATTTCCAAATCAACCTCCTTGCTAAGATCTCACAAGGTATCTCTTCATAACGTCAGCATTCCACTGTGTTAAGTTAAAAGTGCTTTCAGAAATACGAAATTAACTTGTCTAACATTGAATCATGATATATTCCAAATTCAAAGGGCTTTAAACTAGTCTATTAATAAACTTTAAAATACTCATATAAAAACACAGCACTGTTTCTTAAATCTATGTAAACATCTCAACTACAGAAATTAATTTGTTCTCCTAGTAATTCACGCCTCCTGTGAAAACCATATTTTTTTACCGGCTTCTCCTGGAAAGCTCCCTGTTGAAATCCTCCCCAAGGCGAACTTGTTCACTGCTGAGGTCTCGAAGAGACTGATGAAAAGCATGAAGCTAGCAAAAGCAAAATACAGTACCCATTCAGGATTCTGCTGAATTCCTCCATGAAGCTTCACAGAAGGTGAATAAAATAAAACCTTGTTCTGTACAATAATGACCAAATTCTATAGAGTTGTTAATACAGAATAAAATAAATGCCTATTCTTTAAAAGGGGGGTTAAAGTAAAGCAATTTTAAAAAGTTATATAAATCATTACCCATCATAACCTTTACAGCATATCAATTTTACTCCTATGCATACCTTCAAGAAGGGATCAGCAAACTTTTTTCTGTCACACTTTTTCAGCTCTGCTACTATAGTATAAAACTAGCCATAAACAAATGAGCAGGGCAATGTTACAAGAAAGCTTCATTTTATCGGCCCATGTACCCTAATTTAACAACCCGTGCTGCAAATAAATTCTTGCCCATGTACGAGAATGTAGGGAGCAACATTATTTAAAATGCGAACACTAAACACAGCCAAAAAGTCAACGATCAGTAGAACAGAGATGAAATGTTCCTCCAGTGGAGTATCATGCATCAGCAAAAATGAAATAATCAAAGTTCATCACACATTAGTAAGACTGAATAACTAAACTATAATATCAAATGAAAAAATGATAATTACAAAAAGAGATACAGTTATAATTAATTTATACATGGTTTAAAGGCAGGCATTATTTATCATTCATTGATATTTTCTTACCATTTCTTATTGTATCATCCTCCTTTGAAAAAAATCTACTCTTTTTTCTAGACTATATTGTTCTCAAATGACACACAATGGCACAAAGTACCATGCCATCAAAGTACCTGAACCACGTCATCAGTCTCCCGAACAAACCGGACACCAGTTCTGGACCTAATTCGCTTAATACCCTGTGGATCATAGTCCTTGAGAGGTGAGGTAGGTGGAAAACGGTGGCTTTCTTTGCAAATTGAAAAAAAAAAGGAAAAGGATTGAGATACTGCATGAGAAAAAACACCTAAAATTTTACATTGTACATGCAAACCATATATGGATATCCACACGTGCCCTTAACCTAGACTATTTCCAAGTTTGCCATGCTATAGTCATAAAGTCCCACAGTACTGGCACAGATGTCTCTTTTTTGCTGGGGGAAAGGGCAGATACTAGGTATTGTACCCAGGTATCAGGTGTTAACCACTAAACCACATCCTCAGCCCTTTTTATTTTTTATTTTGAGATAGTGTCTTGCTAAGTTGCTTAAGGCCTCAGTAAATTGCTGAGGCTGGCTTTGAACTTGCGATCTTGCTGCAGCCTCCTGACCCAGTGGAATTATAGGCATGTGCCACCACCCCTAGCACTAAACTATCTCTTAAAGAAAATAAAATCAGAATTAGTTGGTAAGAGAACATGTCAAAAGTTCCAAGTTTTTTTAACACTTCCCAAAGAAGCAATATTAATATTTTCTCTATGTAAAAATGGTTTCTATTTTAAAAGCTTTTATGACTCCCTAAAATATAACTTGATTCTAATAATAGTATTTTGCAAATACTAATTAATCTAAGATCTGAACACTGTTTAATAATCAATAAGAACCAATTACATAAAAAAGATAATGTTCAATTTTTAATCATTATTCTAGTGATTACCAGCAATGTTAACAATTCAAGGCACTGATGTTCAATCTATTTAAATCATCTCCCTTCACTGCACTTTTGAACTTTTCTGTTCAATTCAAACATGAATCTCGGTGCTACAGCAAAGTGTAAATAAGATTACTTACAGGGAAACTATTTCATAACTTTTAACCTAGGTATTGTCATCTAGTTACACACCAAGGTTAAAATTTGCCTGTTCTTTAGCAGGTATCATACAACATGTTCACAATCATGTTTGAAAAACTACTATGCTAGACAGGATTATTAACTCAGATTTGATTCTTTGGTGGCAGACAATTAAATCTAAGCCTTGTCAGATAAAACTCCAGGTAATCTACTGTCTGAGAAAAACAAAACTAATGGAATAATAAAGATCCTTTAATATATTCCTAAAAAGGCACTATAAGATTCATGAAGACTGCATGTTCTAACACCTAATATACATGACATTATGTATGTACTGTATTCAATATATACATCAGGAATATTTTTTAAATAAGGGTCTTCAGAACATTTTACAACTTTACCTGTCACAGTGCCAGCATCAAAGTCACTTGCACTCAGACTTGTAACAGAAATACTTCTCCCTCCTGAGTTTCTCAACAAACGCTGACTTCGTAGTTGGCCTACTGACTGTTCCAAATTTTCTTTTAACTAAATTAAAGAATATAATAAAGATAGACTTAGTCTTTTTAAATATCTTCCAAATACAAGCAGATACAGACTTTAAAAGCTGTTCCTGAAATATCTAGATTCCCAAAGAAAATTAGTATTGGAAAAATTTTGAACTATGTTAGAAAATATAAAAACAGTAAACATAAATATTTTAAGAACCAATGCCGACATCTGGTTTTAAATAGTTATCTGTCAGCACCTATTCCATCCTTCTATTGCCAGAATGTGGATGAGACGTGTACCATCTAAGGACTTGCAAACCAGATTGAAATGTCTAATTGATGTACCAAACACAGGAGAAACATAAAAGGCCAACACATCTGAAAGACAGAAAGCCTTTCTTCCTTCTAAACATCCCTTCAGAATCCACAGATCTATAACAAAGCAGAAACTGAACAGATGGCACAATGATACTGAAACAATGTCCACAGTCCAACTACATTAGAGCACCACGTCCATGCATGCAAAGACTTCAAATCTCAGAAAACTACAAGAACGGCTGTAGGACTGTCAGCACACACTAGAGATTACTGATGTCCAAATGCTCTCCTCAGACGATTAGGGAATCGGCCAGATGAGAACAAGAAAACATCTTAATAGATCTGAAGAGCTACAGTATATTTACTGCATGCTAAACAATGATAATAATGTCCAGAGTTGTACACAGCTACAGATTTGGAAGAAGATATGACTAACACCCAAAAAAATAAAGGGTAAAGCTGAGGAAAATCCATATACCCAAACTGCTGGAAAACTTCGGGACACAATCTTATCCAAATATGAATAAAAAATAATAAAAATTTTTAAATGATGAATCCATAAAATAACTCTTGAAATAGAATACTATAACAAAACAATTGACTAAGAAGATAAGACTTCCTGAATTTGGCCAGGGTTAAAAACAGAACACCATTAATGAACAGAACAAATTGGTCAACTTGGGGAAATGTGCAGAAAAAGTAGTCAGTTAAAGGCACAGCAAAGATGAAACAGAATACGAGTCACAAATCCCTTTTCATTTTAGTGTTTGGATTTAACTCTTCCGGGAAACCAAGGTTAAAACAATCTAGATTAAAAGAGATGGAGTTATGGGGCTGGAGCATGGCTCAGCGATTACGGCGCTTGCCTGGCACATTCGAGTACGCAGGTTCAAACCCCAGCACCACATACACAACAAAGTGTCTGAGCAATGAAAGTCACGTGAAAACTAAATAAAATTTATTCTGTCTTTGTGTGTACAGTCTCTCTCTCACTGTCCCTCTCTCTTAAAAAAAAAAAAAAGAAAGAAAGAAAGAGAGAGAGATGGAGTTAGAATTTCAGGAGTCTTTCTCTTGTCCATCTCTTTTCTGTAGAAAACATGAAACAAAATATTTTCACATCCTTCTATCTCCTGCTTCTCCAAGCTGTGATATGTGTAAAACCATCCTGCCTTAACATTCCTCAACCATTAACATCCACCTACCAATCCACAGAAAATACAGACGAGGTCCAAGAGAATCAGTTCTACTATAAGAATAATGCACATATAAGTAAAATAATATAAGTAACCAGATAGCTTCCATAGTAACCACAAGTAGTGTATCAGTAACCTATGAGAAAAGATTCAGAATAAAATAAAAAGCGGAAAATATCAAATATGAATTGTAACATGAGAAAACAGCAAGAAATGTAAAGTGACTTTAGATCACACAAATTAGTAACAGAAGAGTGTAAAATCAGCTCTAAACGTACTCTGTGCTTATCTTTATCCGCATCTTTCACTGAATCTTATTTAAGTATACTTTACAAAATAATTTCTTACTGTCATTTCTTACTGTTTCTTTTTCAAAATAAACTGACTTTTTTAAAAAAGAGTGAGAGAGAGAGAGAGAAAGAAGCAATTTTGTTTATTCATCTAAGTTTTGTTTTTCTGACACTTAGTTGTAAATGTGGTGCTGGGGTTCGAACCCAGGTCCTCAGGCATGCTAGGCAAGTGCTCTAACCACTGAGACACTGCTCCAGCCCCTAAAATGACTTTTTTATTTCTGATCTTTAAGATTTTCCACTTAACTTTGACAATGCTTTTATTATAATATGACTATGTCACTTTCATTTATATTTATTCAATTTGGGGCCCACAGAGATGATAGAATCTATAGCTTGGTATCTTTCAAGTTACAGATTCTCAGTCACTGTCTCTTCGCACATTGTATTTGCCTCATTCTCTCTCTCCTTTCCTTCCGGAAATCTCATTGTATTTTAAGTTATACACTTCCATCCAATCTCATGTCTTCTTACTCTCTTCTGTACTTTACATCCTTTCATTCTTTTATTCTTCTTTTCAGATATGTTATGCTGGCCTACCTTTCAATTCATTTACTCTCTTTCCAACTGAATACAAGCTGCTATTATTTAATGCATCCATCAGAGGTTGGTGGATCATTTGTTCATCTTATTTTTCAGTTTCAGGAATTTTCATTTAGCTTTCAATTCTTTACCAAAATTCTCTATCTTATTTTTTAAATTCTTGAATATATTAATCAGTTACTTTTCAGTGTCATTGTATTTCTATTGTCTGCTATTTTCCATGATTTTCAGTCACATTTTGTCATGGGTAGAAAATATATATAAAAAATTATAAAGATAATTTAAATCTCTGAAGAACGACACCTTTTAAAAGGGATTTGATTTTGCTTTCAGCAAAAGTCAGGCTAGAGTCACTAGCAATGTAAATCACCTTAATCCAGATAGGAACTGAGTTTATTCAAAATGTGCTTCCGTCCCCATGTTCTTATTTTCAATTCACCATTTCCCCTAGGTTATTAGCATTTGGGGGTCTCAGCTGAAAGCTGAAGGGCTCCTAAACTCCAGTTGAGGTTTTCTATCCTCTTGAGTTGATTTACAGTGGCAATAGTTGATAAGATTATTTTGGACCAATTTTCCTGCTGAGTAAAACTAAAAAGGGGGGGGAGGGGATAATAATATTATTGTGTAATTCATCAACCAAGCCTTCTGATCCTAGCCTCTCTGCTTCTAAGCCACCTATTCTAGAATCAGCTATCACCTTGAAGGAAGAAGAGTACTAAGCAGGACTTTTCCTTCTGGAATTCCTTTTCTTGCTAGATTCTTGCTGCAGAATCCCTCAGTGCCTTGGTAGTTCTGATGTAGTTATAATATTCTCTTTTTACTATTTTTTTTTACCTTTGTTTGTTCTTACCAAGAAAACTGATCCAACATAACCTTATCTACCAATGCCAAAAGCAGAACTTAACACCATCTTTTTTATGTGAGCTTATTTGCTAACAAATCCTAAACTATAACTTTTAGTTAAAATGTATTTTCATTTACACACACATGCCCTGCCATTAAAAGAACACTACATAATGTACAAAAAAATATTGCAGAACCAGAGAAATATGACACCAAAATCTAGGAGAAAAATTTGTAAATGTTATCATTTACACATTAGTTCTAGTCTTAGAAAATTAATCATGTCAGAAATAAGACAAAAATTCAGGAAAACTAATTGGCAGTCTAATTTTAAAACTACAAAAATATCTGTACTAAGCCACTGGAGATGTACAGTATGATACATGAAGCCCACAAAATCAAAAGTGAACGTTAGTTAAGTCATGAAGACTGGTTTAAGGTACTCCTACACATCTCATGGCAAAAATAGATCCTCCGCCTAAAACATAAACTGAAATGTAATAGAACTGAAATCCACACTTGAACTTGTAACACCAAAACCTGTACCAAACCTAACCTAATGATATATGAAACCAATCTGATAAGTACTAATGCACAAAAGCAAAGAAATAAAAGGATAAGATATAAAGTCATAAAAAATTGTTTTAAACTTTTTAGGATAACTCCTAACAAGGCGCAAAGCCAAACTAAACTTAAATAAAAACAGCAATACTAATAAAACTCAATTTAACATTAATTTCCTATGATAAATAACACTATTTTGATAAAACTAAAACCAACACTCAACCCGAGACTTTAGTGATACAGACTCCTTGAATCTAATACGACAACTTCTCAACATGGCTCCTTTTTCTCCTACTTTCCCATTTCTGAAATACTATAAAACAGGCATTATAGAACATGGTACAGCAGACTGTCACTTCATCTTGACATTAAAGCGTCATTCACAATTACGGTCTTTCACCTCTTTTTTTTTATATTAAACTAAAACAAATGAAGCAATACTACTATGCACCATATAAACACAAATAAAATCTGGACACTAAAGAGGAATGGAATACTTGTTTAAAAGGCAGCTCATCTGAATCATCAAGATATATTTTTACATTTAGGAGTCAAGTTGAGTAGCTCCTTCTATCCAAAGATGAAACAGCTTGATTATCAATACCAACTGCAATAGATTAAAACATTACAAATAAGCCTATTATTATGAGTCGATAAAGATATTTAGTGGTGGGACAAGCCATTGGTCACCTGCTAGAGATACTAGGGAACCAACTCATTATGTTAGAAACTAGTAAATAAATAAAATATGAAATATGCTTATTAAAAGGAAAATTTTTTAAATAATTTGGTTAAAACTTCTTAGCCTTAGACACTTATTACTTAATATTAAAGTTATTGAAAGACTGTAAACAGTCATTATCTTCAGACAAATAGTGGATTAATGAAGCTCAGCCAAAGAAGCAGCAGATATTGCAACTTGGGGATAAGAAAAGTGGATCGTGTCTATATCACTAGTACATCTGACAACTGAAACCCATTAAATAAGAGAAAAAATCTGGACTTTATTATTTAACATCAACATTCTTACAAATTCACATAACAGATGGTCACATTCTCCCATGCCAAAGTGAAATTTTAATCAAAGTACTTAACTAGGGGAAAAAATTACCTATTAAAGCAAGTCCCTAAACTTTAAGTTGATACTATTTTTTAGTCAATCTGTACCTTGAAAATGAATGTGATTAATTTGCTGCTTTGAATCAAGAACTGTATTTTTCTTTTATACAGTTTTAACTACTTTAACCTCATCAACTTCAGCACAAATTTCTCCTGCAGAAGATATTAACTTTTTATGCTGAATAGTCTTTCTTCAGGAGATTGCATTTATATAGCATTAGCACCAGGATGTACCCTATTCTCTCATGAATAAGCACACACAGTACTAGAAGTTTTCTAAACACTAAACTAATCGATTACATAGTTCTAGGAGTATTCTAACATAAGAAGTATACTTGGTTCAAAATCTTCACAGTATTAAAATAAAACCTCCTTCATATATCCTCTTTGGCCCAAATGTTCTAAGACCTCCAACAAATTCACAACATAAGAACTGCAGGATGACACTTCTTTATGGTCACCAAGTTCATGATGCCAAAAGACCCCAAGCCACACTATTCAACTATGATTCATTAACTGGAACAGCTACAAGAAAGGTTAGTGAAAAATCAATACTTGTTCTCTAGAAAGAAGGGGAAAATCAGTGCTGGCATAGACAACTCAAAGAATCCACCACATTGCTTTTATGTTGCAACCAGATCTGCCACCTGTGACAACGCCTCAATGCCAATCTTAGCTCAGCATCTGACTTAATCCCAATTCTTTATCTATATTTGTTTAATAATACAACCCTTCAAACTTTGAATCTAAAGCCCTAATTTTTAAAACTGTGAAATTTATAGCATCATGAAAATGTGAGTAGCCATAACTCGACAAGGTAAATGAACCCTGATGCTGGGTTCTGAAACAAAATCCTATCCTTTTTTTTTTTTTTTTTTAAAG
>PVKS010028629.1:0-26203 GCA_004027875.1 Aplodontia rufa
TGGTAAGAGAGTTGAGTTTACGACACTTAACTGAGAAATAATTTGATGATTCATATATTCACAGATTTTTTTTTGTACCAGGGACTGACACAGGGACACTTAACCAGTGAACCACACCCCCAGCCTGTTATTTATTTATTTAGTTATTTCTAAGACAGGGCCTTGCTAAATTGCCGAAGCTGGCTTTGAACTTGGATCCTTCTGCCTCAGCCCCCCAAGCTGTTGGAATTACAGGCACGTGAGACCTTGCCCAGCTCTCAGATGTCTTTTACCTTTTAATGCTGCCTGGACCTACTAGATAAGCTGCGTAGACATGAGTGTGATTTGACAGCAGAGAAAAACAAAACCAAATCAGATGAAAGTCCTCTCAAAAATGCCAGAATCCCACTCATCAGAATAACTCATTACAAGCAGCGGGAGATTGCTCCCGCTTCCTCACTGAACTCAGAAACCAGAGACGACCTCTTGGGTTTCTTGAGGGTCTCTGTGTGTCACCATGGAGAATTCGATTGACAATGTACCACAAAGTCTTTCACTTGGTTTTCTCCTTAAAGCATGACATCATAGCTCTGTTAAAATCCTGAGAAGAACGAGCCTGATATATGACAAAGACGACCAGAGGAGATCATCCTACCTCCCCATATGGACCAGCTGAGGGGCTCACAGAGTCTGAGTCCTGTTTTCCTTTCTAGTCTTGGTCCTGAGTACCTAACGGCTCAAAAGCCCAGCTGTGTCCCCCGTCAACAGCACTTTTCTTAACCTAATTCACACCAGCAATGTATTGGGTTATTTCAGAAGAAGGGGTTGTAATCATTAGAGAGGATCTCGTGGAATAATGGCTGAACGATCTACCAGAACATTCTTCTTCTATGATCTAACAGATGCACCCTGTTCCCAAGCTCCCGTTTAGGCATGGGAAGTGGAGCCTTGAACACAAAGAAGGAGCTAAGATATTTTCTGCCCAGTGCAGCAACGATGGTTGAAAGGAAGGCAGAGCAGGAATCAGAAGGCTGAGCTCGCAAGTGGCAGCAGAGGCATGCAGAGTGGGCTGGGGCAACAGCGGTCTGGCATTCAGACCGGCACCTTAGGTGTGGTGCCAGTCATTTCCGGTGTAAGAAACATGCACATGTGCACACGCGCGTGCCACACACACACACACACACACAGTATATCAAGTAAGTTTTGTTCTTCAGCTTAGTTAACGAAACTCCAGGTGAAACTGGTTAAATGCTAAACTGATATGCCATATTATTTTGTGTATCAAGACATCTCAAGAAGGGCAAATACACCAATGATTGTTTCAGTGACTCAAAGGTGCTGTCAAAGACTGGTCACCTTCCCTCTTGCTACTCTGCCATCCTTACATTACTGGCTTTGCTCTTGGCTTACATCCCTCTGGGTTGTGAAATGGCTGCTGAGGTTCCAAGCATCACAAGCAGACACAACAATGACCAGTAGTGGATGGTAAGACTTCTTTTACTTACATATTCTACTACTACTACTACTACTACTATTATTATTATTATATTTTTTCAGTACCAGGGACTAAACTCAGGGAGCTGAGCCACTGAACCACATCTCCAGCCCTTTCTTTTTTATTTTGAGACAGGATCTCACAAAGTTGCCCAGGCTGGCCTTGAACTTGCAATCCTCCTAACTCAGCCTCCTGAGTCACTGGGATTACAGGCATGTCCCAGTAGTTAGCCAGAGAGTCCATTCTATAAATTCCTTAGTATACTTCCTCTTTCTTCTCCTTGGCCACCACTGTACCATACCCTTTCCTAAATATTTCTTGGATCAAGAGAATGGAATTAATTTTGCTTAGAAGCTGTGAGGGAGAGGCTGTTAATTTGGTTAAAATGAAGATTTTCTGAGACCTTTTGTAACTACAGCTTTCGAAGACCCAGGAATGAGGCGGTGTTTTAATGATCAGGTGTACTGTAGTGTCTCTTGTCACAGTGTCTCCACCGGGCTCCCTCATCTCGACTCAGTACATAGAGGGACATTGGACGCTGCTCTCAGAATCAACGACACTGAAGGAGAGCAATTGGAGAAAGAAAGCAGTGGCCTGGCTTCTAAAAACAAAAGGGGAAGATTTATAGCCATTGTATAACCAGACTAACTCGGGGTCAAGTTCATCCGCCATCGGATCCCCTCTCGCTCTAGCCACCAAGAAGTGAGCTGAGATCATGTTTGCCCGCAAGCTCATCTGTAAACTCTGGAGGCTCTGCCTGTCCTGAAGGATGTGAGAGGCACTCTCTTTCTTTAATTTTTTTCCCAAGAAGCAGGAGCTGAACAGACTCAGGGAACTCTGTGGGCTACAGGTGGACACCTTACCTGGGGCGAGTTGCTTCACCGGGGACCGAAAGGCATCAGCTTCTCCTGCCCAGTGATGGGGTCTCTGCAGGTCAACTCTCCCCCTACCTGGGAAATGTGGGTGCTTCTTCAGGATCCTTATGAAAAGTACTGTCTCTGTCTTCTCTGCTTGGTTTTGGGAATGGATCTCCCAGTCCAACTCACCTGTAGAACAGCCACGACCAAATCACCACACTGGCCTTTTCCAACAACTGCAGAAAGTCACACAAACATCTGAAAATCAAGTCTTACACCACTTGTCCAGTCTACACCATTTCTCCCTCTGGTGAGGTAGGCGAGCAGGACTGGTCTGAATGAACGATTAGGAATGTTCAGTTATGAGAACTAGAACGTGAACCACGTAGAGAAAGTCTCTGCTGCATGGCTATCACAGCCTCTCTTCGTAGATCATCAGAAGCTTTTCTTGTGTTAGCTTCTTACTTGTTAGTTTGTGGTGCTAGGGATTGAACCTAGGGGACTTTATCACTGAACTTCCTCCCACAGCCTCATTCATTCATTTATTCATTCATTCATTCTTTATTCATTTAGAGACAGACTCTTGGTAAATTGCCCAGGCTAGCCTCATACTTGCAATCCTCCTGTCTCAGCCTCCCAATTCACAGAGATTACAAGGTGTGTACCACCACACCTGGCAGATCCAATGAAGTTCCACCTTAAAGTGAATGGAAAACCACACTTATTGAAGTATTATAATCCTTCTTAGGGAAATATCTAAATGCTTGTATTTAGCTATTGTTCCAGGGCAAGACCTAACTTCTAGACCTTTGGTTAGGCTGAGATGAAGCTTGATATCCTGTGGGTAAATGCCTTATGATTCCCAGAGGCACTGGAACCACCCCCTAATTATAGGCTTTCTGCGAACTGCACCACTGAAAGGGCAGGGGACCTCGAGGGCTGGCAGCCAGCTGAAGGTGGGGCATGAAGGTTAGAGCCTTTGCCCGCCTCCAAACTTGGCCCAGTCCATGCCTCCATCTTGACCTAGAACCAGCCCTGGAAATAAGTGGAACTCGGCAGATGGAGCAGCTGCCTGGGAAGAAGTCAGCATGTTTGAGTCCTCATGTCTACATGCGAGGCCACTTAGTCCGGTCGCTCCAGGAAGGTGAGAGATGGATTTGATACTCTTTAGAGAAACCAACCAACTAGCATTTTGGTGATTCTAATGATAACTCTCACAGTAGAAACTATAATTTACTTGTTTATTTATTTATTTTTAAGAGAATCATGTCATGTGATTGAAAACATACTCTTCTTTAATTTCTTAATGACATCGATCCAGTTTGGCACACCATCTACCAACATCCAAGTAAACATATCCAAAAAGACCCTCTACCTCCATTCAAAAAAAAGTAGCAAACTTATAATAATATGGAAAGTACAAATTACTAAATACATTTTTTTTGCTCAAATTGAAAACAAGTTTTATCAGACACGAGATCAATGGAACCCAATCGAAGGGAAATAACTGTTTACATATGAGAAAGAAGGGTCTTGCCCCCAAAACAAGGGACAGATGTACTTTGTATTCCCACCTCCCTGACTTCTCCCTGAGAGAGGAGAGACGCTGACCATTTTGAAAGTTGGCTGGCCATCATTTCATTACAGGCTACTACTTTTAGAAACAACAAACCATCCATTTGTCTTTTTCTCACTTCTCCCTCTCCCCAGCTCTTACAGGACCTCATCCGTTTGGGACTGCATTTCCCAGGAAATGAACCTGGAATGGGGGTGGGTGTTTGTTATGGTTTGGATGTGAGGTGTCCCCTGAAAGCTCGTGTGTGAGAAAATGCAAGAAGGTTTAGAGGTGAAAGCTTTGGCTTATGAGCTTTAACCCCCTCAGTGGGGGTGGAGATGAACTGAGAGGACACTTTAGGATGGCTGGAGGAGGTGGGTCCCTGGGGTCATGCCTTTGGGGTACATATTTTGTCCTCATTGACAGGATATCCCTCTTTCTCATTCCTGGTGTGATGTCTTGAGCCGCATTCTTCCACCACCCTCTTCCACCATGATGCCCTGCCTTACCACAAGCCCCGAGAAATGGAGTCAGCTATCTATGGAGACCTCTGAAACCATGAACCCTCAAATTAACTTTTTTTCAACTAATTGTCAGGTCTTTTGGTACAATGGCAAGAATAAAAACCAAGAAACTGTTTACAACAATCTACACAGTACATAGGGCACTGGTTAATGTATTCCAGTACCCTACAAAGTTATTTATATGCAAAGCATTGCAGGTATCTATATGAAAAGTATTTACTTCAAATACATTAGATTGAAATAATATGTTCTAGAGTCTCAGGCAATGGAGAGTGCCTTATGACACCACAGCTCAGTTGTGCCCAACAAAGTTCATCACACATGGGGTTCTCAAACTCACAGAGTAGCACCAAGAGCATCATTGCAAACCCTGACCCTTGGCAAATGCAGATGCATTTCTCTTCATTAAGTCAGAACAAAAAGGAAAAACAACAGATGGAGCCTGAAAGCAAGAGGACTTTAAAAGAAAAGAGAGAGGGAGACTCATCAAAATTCAGGAGAAGACTCTCAGTTCTGAAAAAGACAGTCCAGAAACCATGGTACACAAGAACTGACTTCTATAAGCAAAAGGTTAAAATCCACAGGGCTCCAACATGCTGATCATGGAAGGAGATGGTGAAACAGAGAAGAACAAAGGGAAGTACGTGAAATCAAACAGAGCAAAGCATGTCAAACTGCCACACAAAGTCACCCAAGAGAGACAGGATGACCCAGCAGGTAGAGTTACAACTGGCAAAGTTGAAACCCTCATTGCAGGCTTTTACCTCAGAAATGACACACAAAATTTCAGAACCAGGGATTTCAAAATGAATTTGATAAGGCCTTCCACAAGAAAGAGGAGAGAGAAAGGACTAGAGAGGTAGGACAAAGGAGAGATACAGAATCTAGGAATTAAACTGTTTCCAGGAATGGAAAAGAATGAGCAAATGAAATCCTAGCAAGAAAAGCAAGAATAAAATCCACCATTGAAGAGCACTGTTTTGGAAATCGAAGCCCTTAAGATGGAAATTAAAGTGTCAACCTGTTTTGAATAATGTTAATGGAAATAAATCCACAGATGGAGAAATTCAGACCATGTCCTGAATTATGAGAAAGTCATTCCACAGAGGATTCAACTGATAGCAACCAGAATCTGATAAGTTTCTTGGAAAGAAAGAAAATTCTCCAGAAGATGTGTTGCCAAGCCATTCTTATTAGGAGCTGTCAAGTGTCACAAAGGACTGACATTTTGCTTGTTCTCCTTGGATTATACAGATTAGTTACCGTTTTTCAGCACAACAGCCAATTCTCCAGCTCCTTTCAGCTCTATAGACTTGACTTTGGGTCCATGACAAATCTCTCTCCAATTTTGAGCTGATAAAGGGTGAGACTAGCTGATGGCTAAACTCCAGATAATAGCTCTTCACTTTGGTTTTGTTTTATTTGGATCTGGTTTTCATACATCAAAACATCATGGATCCAAAGTTTCCTTTGTGGGTCATAGGTCACAAGATCCAGGATGCAACTGTTGGGTTTTCCTCAGACTGTTACTAATTAGCTGGAGACCACATGTTTCAAGGAAATAAGAACCAGAAAGGGCAGGAATTTCTCTTTTGCTTCAGGCAGTGTGGCACTGGATACTTCATAAAGGATCCTCTACAAGAGATAGAGTTTGAAATAAGCAAGCACGGATAAATACTCAGTAAAGTTTCCTGCTATCTGAAAGAAATAGAGTTCAGAGTCATTTGCATTGGAATAGAGGAGAGAGAAAGGAGACAAGTAAATCATTCAAAAAATTATAAATAGAATCCAACTCTAAAGCAGAATAAATTTGCATATAGGGTGTAACAAAAGCTAGAGAAAGAGCAAATTATAGGATGATCAAAAAATATTAAATTTTGTTGAAGTGCAAAATTAGATCAAGAATGAAGAAATGCAGTTGGATCAGGTGATTAGGAAGTCACTCAAAATCATCTGAATGTGGAATTTCCACCCAGGGAGGTGGTGGAAGTTGGAAATAAAGCAGTTTTATAAATGTCAAGTACAAACAAACATCTCTTTTATGAAGTTTGACATTAAAAAAAAAACCAGGTGAGAGATAGGTAGTGGCTTAAAGGACAATGTGAGTTAAATAAAAAGGTCCAGACCAAGCAATATTCTGCTTACAGCTGAAGAACTCTATGGAAAGAGAGAGTTGAAACACGAGAAACTGTGACTGCCGATGGGAATTGTACAGATATGGAAACTAATCCAAAAAAAAAAAAAAAAAAAAAAAAAAAAAAAAAAAAAAAAAAAAAACACAACGGGACCCGGCTTAGCAAGGAAGGAAGGATATTTCTTAAAGACAGGCACAAAGGAAAGGAAGGACAAAGACACAGAAAACTTTGAAAGTAGAAGAGTTAAGGAAGTTTTCACCACATTATTCATACTTTCAGCTCACTACTAACATTGAATATTAATCCATACGTGAAAATCAAAGTGGATTAGAAAGCAGGTTTTAAGATGTGGGAAATATCTAAGCGTTCACAAAATAAGAAGTCAGCTAGAGATAAACAAGTATCAGTTACACCTACATGGACTTGCATGGAATTAGGCTTCCCTGGATCAAAGTTAAATGATTTCAGGACATTATCCAGAGCTGGCAGTCCACCAAAGGAGGAGGGTGGCTGGAGATGCATGTGGGGTGCAGGGTTGATAGGGTGAGGAAAGGGAGATTTCCAAGTAGGTCTGATGGCACTTCAATGACACGGTTCTGACAGACAAGGCAGGTCTGAACAGCTCATAGAAGACATTTAGAAGACCTCAAGAGACTGGAGGCATAAAAGGGAGTTGCAGAGAGAGTCAAGGTCCACCAAATGTCCTCAGACTCCCTGTACTTGTCAGCCTCTGCCACAACTTTCTGGAGTCCAGGTGATTAGTTCAAGTCCAAGGACTGCAGAAACAAAATACTTCTCCTATAGAGAGGGCAGTGGAAATGTTGCTGAGCACCCTCCATCCCATTCTTCCACCCTGGAGGTGACCCGGGAAGGCATACAGTGGTGGAGATGACTATGTCCACAAGCTCAAAGGGACCTGGTTCTCAGATGGAGACCCTGCCAACCTGTGTTGGTTTGTGTGTTCAGAATGAGCTGCTGCTGTGCTGAGCTGTTGGGACTCAGTTTCTCTGAGGATAAACAGGAGGCCAAGCATGTGGGATGGGGTGGGAGAGGTAGAGGGAAAGGAGGCCATGCTTCTGCTCCAAGAACTGCTATGCTGATCGGACTGTGGTAATGATGAGATCTAAGATAGGGCCGCACTTGGGAGAGAGGAAACAGATCACCAGACCCGAGAAAATTAAGAGACAGTGAACCCAGAATGCTGGAAAGATGTCAAAGATGTGCTTAATGGAGGTGACTAGCAGAAAAACTTCTCTGTTCTGAAGTTATTATAAAACAGGGTAAGACACTGCCCTCTAGGTTGCAGGAGTTAGAATCACCCATGGCCGGACTCGGAAGAAGAGGAAAGCATGACAATTATCTGAAATTTTCCAAATACTTCCATTCCTAGCGTGGCCCAGTGAATTCAAGGCAAAGGAAGATTTAGAAGCAGCGGTAGCATTCATTTTGGAAGAATTTCAGCATGCTGAAACCAAAGACCCCTGTTCCCATTCCCTGTCCCTGGGCACCTAGACAGGTAGTTCATGTCTCAGAAGTGAGTATGTGGTAAAGACCTTCACAGATCTGAAAATTCCCTGGACTAATGAGTCCCTCAAAGGACTCTTCTTCATTTGAGTAGACAGGAGGACTTGGTATCCTAAGTTGTGTTGTTAATTCTGTTCTTCACCATCCATTGATCCTCCCCATGTAGCTCTTGGCAACACTAGTCGTTTGAGCTATGTGGCATGTCTTGTAAATGATTTAATCATACATGAAGAGAATAAGTGAGCAGCACCCAAGAAAGGAAAAAATATACATTAAACTTTTTAAAAAAGACATCCATTCTCAGGTAGCACACATTACAATACATTCCTGATTTCCCCCAGTCAGAAACCTATTCCAACAAGAAAAGGTCCCGGTGACACAAACGCGGTTTGGTCAATGAACAAGTAAGTGAAGGAGAGAACCAGAAACACTAACTCTCTAAGCCAGGATCCTGGGGGGCCTGAGAGACAGGCCACATGGACTTGGGATGCTGGGGGTTGGTGACATTGCACTTTTCCAGAGAAGTTTCACCATCTGGTGATGATCACCAAAACATGGTTAAATAATAATATCTAAGATACAACAGAGAATGGATTTTCCTAATTCCCAAAGCAAACATCATTAGCTTGTGGACACCCAGGCAAGAAGCCAACCTGGGATCTCTGATCCGAGATGCCTCCCTGTGTGGACAACCCACCTTCTTTCTTCTCCTCTCCACTTCCATGTCCCATGCCCAGATGCCTGACTTATTGTTCTAGAATATCTTTTCCATCCTGGTCACTCTCTAATGTCTCCCCAGACTGGAAGAATTGTGGTGGCACTCAGATTAGATTTTATAAACCCGGACAACGTAAAAGGACTACAAACTTTGAAGATGAGGAGGCAGTAGGAGTGGTCAAAGGAAGAGCAAGAAGGTTAATTTCTTTATGTTTCAGAAGAACAAATCTATTGATGGAACAATAAAAAAAGACAGCTCTTAACTCTGGAATATCTTCGTACTCATTTTTTTAAAAAGAGAGCAGGACAGTGAGAGAGAGAAAGAGAGAAACAATTTTATTTAGTTTTTCACGTGGCTTTCATTGCTCCAACACTTAGTTGTGTACATGGTGCTGGGGTTTGAACCTGCGTCCTTGCGCATGCCAGGAAACCTCCTTAACCGCAGAGCCTCCGCTCCAGCCCCATACTCATTTTTTGTTAATCATAGGGCAGCTTTTTGCAGTTGGCAGTCCCCTGAACTCCCCTGAGAGCTTCAGGGAACACTAACGTCTGAGTCTACCTCTAGAACTGTTCCTAGGAACTGTCTTGGGAACAGTTATCCCAAAGTGCAGTCAAGGTCGGAAACTTATGCCTTAGAAGAAGAATATCAGAAGGGATCTTCCTGGTGTGGATGAAACATTTATCTGGAGCTCAGAGGTTTAATTCAGAGTTCTTATGGTTTTTCTTAGGCAATGGTGAGGACACCTCCTGCACAGTAAGATTCTCTCTGTGCCTCTGTCATCATCCAGCCATCGTCCATGTCTCCGTACCCAAGCAGGGAGTCTTCCGGGAAATGGTGACACTGATGTGGAGAAGTCTGTTTCTGTCTGCTTGACTTCTCCTTTTGTTTGGAATTTGTATGATGGAAATGAAATGAAAACAAAGTAAAAATAAAAACTGGAGAGTCCTGCACATGCCCAGCTCACAGGACGTCCAGTGTCCCTGCTCAAAGTGCAAATGGAGATTACAGTCAGCGAGGACTTGGGTCACGGCTACTGGCAAGTTTGTTTCCCCTGCCTTTCCCTGGAGGGAAAAAAAGTGACAGGAAAATTCAGTTTGCCAGCAAATAAATAATACCAGTTTTCACATATACAACAGACGGCCCAGGTGCACAAATTAAAACAACAGAAACAGAGAGTCCTGATGACTACAAGGCTGTCTAGAGAAGCTGTGCCATCCGACCAGGGGAGGGACGAAGGCTGCCACCGGGTTGTTAATGTTCCCATTTATTCTTGAAATCAAGGATTTTTCTCTACACCCCTCTTTCCAAGTTTAAATGTAGTGTACCTTTCAGGAAAGAAAAATAAATCCATCTCAAGCACTAACCTAGATTAATTTAAGTTGAATATAAACATGGGTACATGCATACAGATGTTTACATGTCTATGCATATTTACATATATGTATTGTTTATTTACAATGTGCCCATGTAAATATATAGATAGAGTCCCGAGTAAAGAGAATGTCCAGAGATTTATCTATGAAGGAGGAGACCATAGAAAGATGATCCAAGTCTAAAACCGCTCTTGGTTCAGGGATTGTGGGAAACCAGCAGGATCTCTGATTAATACCCCCTAACGCCAATCTCAGCCTTCTCCCCGAATTTAACTGTGAGCCCCCAAAAGTGTCACAGGCATTGTTGAATGTTCCCTGAGGACCAAAAGTGCCCTCTACTGAGACCCACTGGCCTAAATTATGATACAGAAAGTCAGAGGATCGAAGGTGATTGCTAGCACTTAGAAAGAAGAAAGTTAAGACTGAATTTCTAGAATCAAGGTTTAGCTTGTGAGCAATTTAAAACATTTCATTTAACTTTTTATTCATTTTTCTTCACATTTTTGTCTCTTGTGAGAAGCTATCAACACCCTATAGGTAGCATGTTTAAATATTATCCACAGAGCTGGGAACACTACAGATGATGAATAAATATATATACAGGCTAAACAGACAGTACTGCTCAAAGATCACACCCAGCAACATCTCCGAGGAACCACGTTGGACAGGCTCCACCGCATGCCAGCCGGTCCTTACCTTCTCTCCTAGAGCATGCCACCGGGTTCTTACCTTGGCTGTATTTCCTCACAGGAAAATTATTTACTATCACTTAGATTCCAAGATGGCACTTGTGCCTGCACTTGCAATGTCCTAGCCACTGGCCTGTAAATGGCCACACATCTAGATGGAATTCCCTTTCCTCTGTCTCTCGCCCCACTGATGTGGAAGGGCTGACTGTGTCCACTTGAGACTGGTACAGCCTATGTTCTGTTCCATCCTGTCCCACGTTGAGCTCAGCAAGATGGAAAATTTTCCTTGGATCAGATTTTATAATCCATTTTAGCAAAGTCCTGTGAGTTCAGATAAGCTCGGCCAATGGCAAAATGGTGTCCGTCCAGGGGCTAGCGCCCTTCATGCGTACCCATGTATTAGAAAGCTGGTAGTGACTGGGGGCTGTGGTTTGGGATGGAGTGCTGGTGTACCCGTGAGCCTTGCCCAAAAGCTATGCTATGCCTTCTTTAACCCCTAACACACACAGCTAGTGTGAATGGCCATGTCTTGAAGAATAGGTTGAGATTTTACTGACATATTTGGAAAGAAACAAAGGTATCACCTGTTGAGTAGGGTACATCTGTTCTCTCCTGCTGAAGATCACATAATCAATCTTCTCTGGAAGGATGAGGCCAGGAAGCTTCAATCGATGGCATTAAACATCTTTCTGCATGAGGAATTCTTGGGATCAAGGAGCTCCTCCTGGAAGCACAGATGATCCAGGATGACTTGGAAGGTGTAGACAAAGCAAATTCAACTATAAACCCAACAGGAAGTGGCCTTTTGCAATTATAATTTGGACAGTGATTGGATCAGGCACCTCCACATAGATGCTTGGTAAGAAGAGAAAGGGGCGTGTGCCTGTGGGTAGTGAAGGTGGCCCTCTGCCTGTCTGCAGGCAGCGGGTGGGTACAACGTGGAGGCTGATGATGGGCAGTGAGGTCTTTCTTCCCAGGTCCCTTCCACCTTTACTCCCACTGTCTTCGGTCCTGATTCCTCCCTACAAACTCTGAGATGAAGATTCCTATATCAGGACCGCTCCTCCCTTTGGTTCTCTCAGCTCCTCATTGTGCAAGAACTCTGGCCACAGTGCTGCCTCAAGTCACACTGAGACTCAAAGAGGCACAAACACTAGGCCCTGAGTCACAACTCAGTTGAAAATTACAGATCATCAGGGTGCACTCCCATGAAAGGGACGCCCTATGTTATAGGACGAGACATGATCTGATGCATGCTCTCTCCATCTCTCCATCTGCCACCCTCCCTGGTCAGGAAGCAGGAAGGCAGCATCCAATGTCCCCCAGGTGCCAGGACCATGCCTTTCCACTTCCCTGTCCTCAGAACTGTAAGCAAAATAACTCTATATTCATTTTTTTGGCACTGGGGGTGGAACCCAGAGCACTTAACCACTGAGCCACATCCCCATCCCTTTTTATTTTTTTATTTTGAGACAGGGCCTCCCTAAGTTGCTTTGGGCCTCACTAAGGTGCTGAGGCTGACTTTGAATTTGTGATCCCTATGCCTCAGCCTTCTCAGCCACTGGGATTACAAGCATGCACCACCACACCGAGCAAATAACTTTATATTCTTTATCAACTACCCCATATTCAGTTATTGCATCAGAAAATAGACTAAGACACCAGATTTCAGAAAAGAGTCTCTACCGGTTTATTGCAGATTCTCCACTCTTTGTCTGTGGCTGTCAGTTTTGGGATGTGATTTTTTTTTCTTCCTCCTTTTGTTCTGACAGTCAGTCAAATCGGGGATATGGAATCTGACAGATTGTACAATGTTCTGTCTTATTATAATAATCAAACTCACTTTTCAAAGTTACTTTAAAGCATTAACTGACATGAAATATAATGCTTTTAATTGCCTACGTTAGCTTTTTGGAAGCCTCTTCTTAATTAAAAAACAAATGTGCCTGGTGACTTAAGGTCAAGAAATCCAGGCCTTCAATGCATTTGTGCTCTTCGACTCTGGGTGTTTAAGCTAAGATTCTTTCCAACCCCAAGGCTGAGGTTCTAATCTCAGAAGGAGAGAATCCTCACAGTGAAGCCAAACTGGTAACTGGATATTTGAGGAAGAAAAGCTGAAAATTGCAATCTTACCTCAGAGGCCTTCTGTCTTTTCACGTGGGAGCCGTCATCTGTCCCCATTAGGACCATCGTGATTCCCAGGTTTAGCAGAGCTAAATATAAATTGATATCATCTTTGGTGAGGAGTGGAGAATAAATTAAGATATGTGATGGTAGACACACTCAGGATTTTCCCTAAGTCTTGAAAAGCAAATGTTTTCTGGAAAGACTTGGAATGAACTGCTCATGTCTTCATCAACAGAAAAGCGTATCTTTTAAAAAAATTTTTTCCATGATCAAAAAAAGAAAAAAGAAAAGAAAAATATTGTGATCCCACGAATCACACGCAGATCTGCTGGCCCAATGTGTTCTGGAGTGTTGAGCTTTCGGTGGAAAGTGGATTCTTTCTGATTTCTTTGGAATTTCAGGTAGCTCTGTGGGTTTCATTTTCTTCCTTTTGTGTATCTTTTTCCTTTCTGGAATTATTGCATGGATTTGGCCCGGACGACAGGAGATGTGCACATTATCATGTGAAAGAAGACAGCAGCCAGGGGAAGCTACTGATGGAAGGGGAGCAAGTGGCCCTTGGTTAGCACATCAGTTACGTTCAGGCAGAAGGAGAGGCATGGGGAGCCCATATTCAGGGGCAGAAGCGAGCCAGGTCTGCAGGTAGACAGCTTGCAGAACAGGGGTGCATGTGTTTAAAAGCCGCCTGTCGGGGCTGGAGCCATGGCTCTGTGGTTGTGGCACTTGCCTGGCATGCACGAGTACACGGGTTCAAACCCCAGCACCCACGTACACAACGAAGTGTCAGAGCAACGAAAGCCATGTGAAAAACTCAATAAAAATTGATTCTCTCTCTCTCCCTCTCACTGTCCGTCTCTCTTAAAAAAAAAAAAAACTAAGTGTCTTTCTTCATACATCAAATCTTTGCCTCCAGTTTTAAGATTTTCCATTTCCCTCGGCACAATTCACACACTCTACCTGAACATGTCAACGTCACAAGCCACATACAAAGCACATAGGATTCTGCATCCCATATGGGTGATTGAATGCGAAATGACACAGGGACCACGTGTTGGTGTATTAAGGAAATTCATCTTGAGGACTCACCGTTGCCTTTGTGAGGCTGGGAAGGGTGATGGAAGCAGTGTGATAGCGTCTCGCCTTCTTATTCCCTCTCTTTAGGGCATTTTGATGATGCACATGGTAGAAAAGGGAATGGCTTCCTTGTTTCTCTGGAGAAAATCGTGAGAGAAGGTGGACGTGGCCGTTGCCACAGGATTCCACGATAAGGCTCAGCAGCATGGGGCTCACACCTTTGTGGCTCTGTTTCCTTTACAAACATGTCTTCACCCCCAGGAGATGGGCACTAGCCTCAGGATCTTGGCACTTGAGCAAGGCTTCTCTCCTGAAAAAACAGCATATTCCTCTCTCCTGAAAAAGCAGCACATTCCGGCTGCTGAAGCCAGCTAAGTACCAAGAAGTAGGCATTAGCTAGGGACACTCAGCAAATGCCAGCATGCACCTCTTCCTGAGGTCTGATGAGAACTCTCTGTCTTCCACAGGGAACTTGTCAGAGCTGGTTAAGCAGCCAACTAAGGCTGTGACCCTGGATTTGGAGCTGGAGTTTGAAAGCTGGTTGGAAAGAGGATGGTGGTATAAACGGAGAAGGTGAAGGTCATGGAAAGCCCACAGCACAAACAGGAAACTCTAAAGATGGACTAAAACCTGTGTCAGTTCTTACGGCCTCTGAACTTATGATGAGCTCACTGGAAAGCCATCAGATCCCTTGGTTTCCCTGCTAAACCCACAAGCCTGGACTATGAGTCTGGAAACTGAAGAAGAATCCAGAGGACGGCAGAGAAGTTGCAGATCCAGCTGCTGCTTCCCACCAACAGGGAAGGTAGCAGCAGATCAGCAACAATGCACTTGAACCACGGAACACCTGCTCCTTCCCTCCCACCCTCCAATTTGCCCCAACTCTCCTTCCTAATATACTCTGACCAGGGTCATACAACAGAGTAGGGTTGTTACATAAATCACAAGACACTCAGTTAAATCTGAATTTCAGATTAACAACCATCTTTTAAATATTAGCATGTTCCTTTCCTGATATTGCATGAACTGTGGGTATGTTTAAAAAACAGCCATCATTTATATAAAATTCAAATTTAGCCTAGTATTCTGACATTGCATTTGCTAAATCTGATTCACCTAAAAGAAGGGGAATTCTGAGACCATAATACAGCCCAGTCAAGCTGATATATCAGAATCTCTTAGAAGCAGGCGCAGTGGCACACACCTGTAATCTCAGTAGCTTGGGAGGCTGAAACAGGAGGATTGCAAATTCAAGACCAGCCTTAGCAACTTAGCAAGGCCCTAAGCAACTTAGTGAAACTCTATCTCAAAATTAAAAATAAAAGGGTTGAGGATGTGGCTCAGTGGTTAAGCAATTCTGGGTTCAATCTCTGGAACAACAAAAAAAAAAGAAAGAAAAAGAAAAAAAAAGAAAGAAAGATAAAACCCTTCAGAGCATGAATGAAGAGATTCATAGACTACAATTATGTTGGGCATAGGTGCTTTTGACTCTGGGTCATTTAGCTCTGCCAGAGTTATAAAATGGAATATAGTGGATCATATCCTTCTACGGCTACCCCTTTAGAAGAGTCATTGGTAAGGACTTCTCCCTTCATGGGAGATATGAATTCAGGTTCAAGTAAACACAAGCCACAAAGTCACCATGGCCCAGGAAGACTGATCCCGGAAGAAATGTCCCTACCCAGAGATGGCACGCAGTTACCTGTGGAGCTTTTACATAAGTACAGCTGTTGGGCCTGGCTCCAACACCAACTGGAAAAGAATCTTCAGGTTGAGAAGCAAGTCTGTACTTCTCAAAGCCACAGTGGGCCGTCTAGGTGTGCATCTTTATTAAGGACCAGAGCTTAGAGAAACAGCAAGTAACTGAGTGGGGGACCTGTAAGGTCTCTTGTGTGGTTGCCACGTTGCATTCTCCCTGAACTCCGCTGAAAATCCGTTAGACTCCCAAACTTAGGTATAACTAAGCAGCTGCTTAGAAAGCTACCCCCGTGTGGTGCCTCTGGCTGCTGCTAAGGCTTGGATTTTGTGGTGATGTAATTGCGCTGTGCAGGAGTGACTCAAGTGTGGAACATACACCATTGGCACTCTGGTAATACCTCTGAGACAGATTAGGAGAGACAGTGAAATGGCTAGGTAGTCAGGACAGAGGGCCCCCATCCAAGAGCTAGCTGGTAGAGGCAGAGAGTGATTGACAGGGCGTGCTGGGGGCCTTCAAATGCAAAAAGACCTTGAAGCTCACCCTAGTCCCTGACTAAGAGATGGATGGGGGTGATCACAGGTGGATACTAGGAAGTTTTTGCCACCTTTTGTTTTAACCAATGGTGCTCTTGACCAGTTTCAATGCCTACTTTACATAGATTTTAGCCAATAGGGTTGATGGCATTTCTCAATGCCTGCGTTGCATGAATGTTAATTATGCTCATACCCCAAATCTATATAACCCCTGGCCTAACCTCCATTAGACGGTGTCCTGCTTCCAGGTACCCCTTCGCTTTGCGGAGTCTCTGCTCTTCTTCCTAAATAAATCCTACTCCTTTTACTCCTCCTTCCGTGGTTGTCCGTGGATTTTATTCTTCAAATTCATGAGACAAGAACCCAGAAGATTGGCGCTGAATTCCCGGGATGAATTTCCACCACACCAAGAGCTGCAACACCCAGCTTTTAGCTGGGGAGCTGCTAACACTTACGGCTGCAGACACCTGCAGCCAGCCCAAATTCCCAGTTTTAGCTGGGAGTGGCTGCAAACACTAGAAGCGGGCTGTTTTGGCTGCTGGAATCTGTAGCAGCCCAGACTCCATTAGACAGCGGGAGCAGAGAATCCGGCCTCATCTCAAAAACCCCGCATCGCCTCTGTCATCACCTATATCTCTTCTTTCTGTAGTTTTCACCCATTGCCTTCTATGCTGGAATCACGTGTTGCTGATCTCTGCATCTCTTTCACCCCCCAACATTACATAACACAGCAAAAGTACTCATAATACCTTCAGTGAATCTAAACTGCATATGAATTCCATTCTTGCTCCTTCGTGGAGCCGTCCATCGGTATTCATTAAGACTTTTAGAAATCAAATGTATTTATTGAGTGTTCGTGATAAACCAGGCTTTGCTGTAATTTCTCTGTTACTATATTAACTTTGGAAATACTTTTTATGAGATGTATGGCTGAGAAGCAGATACACACAGAATAAAGTGCTGGATCCTCATCCCATGGCTGTCTGTGAAGGAGCCAGAACTGATCCCAGACTTTCCTTTACTTCCAAGCTGAAGAGCTTCTCCAGGGAGTCCTGTCTGGGCCATTCTTGAGTCTTTATGAGAGCAAAACCTGAAGCCATTATTACAGTCTGTTTTTTCTCCCTGGCTATCATGTTCCCCTAAGAAAGCATGCCTTCCTCAGCGCAGCAAGGAAAAATTCTGTCATTCACATTTTATAGGATGAGTCATAAATCAAATCATTGGTCATCGAGTCCAACCGCTTCAGCGTAGAGAAAGTGGAATGATTCATCTGAGGTCTCCTACTCTGAGGGTGACAGATCTGAAACGGGACTCATCATTTTCATTCAAGGTTCAGAGCTTGTCACACTTTGCTGGCGTCTTGTTGAGGACAACCAAGCCCTTTGAGTGTTATGACTTCATCAGGATTCTGTTTAAGAAGGGAATGGTAGTCAAACTCATGTAACAGACCCAGTAAAGGTGTAGCAACACATAATCTAGGGCAACCATAGATATGCCAGGGGGAAGGGTGAGGAGACAGGCGGGGGAGGAGGGAGGGAGGGATCTAGGGAGACAATCAGCAACATAGCATACACTTTACCCCCCTGAGAATCCAAATAATATTTACACAATCATTTAATTCTGGAAAATTCACCACCTAAGCATTTATATCACTGTAGGGGCAAAATATAGAAGAATCACGAGACTGGGATGTGGGCGATGTGGGGGTCATTCTGTTTTAAGAGCAAATGCACGTCATATTGTTACTTTATATGCAATTACGATTGTACAGTAACTCCTTAATAAATTTTTTAAAGTATAAAAATAAATAAAAGAATGGACAAGTTGAGTGAACCCCACCAAATCCCAGAGGGCATTCCCTTTTCACTTTGAAGTGATGCTCCTCCACTTAGAACCAATGGTCTTAGAGGGGACATTCAGAAACACTTCTACTGTGACTTTAAACATGACAGATCCAGAGAGGAAGGTGCTGGGAATAAGACAAGACGGGGCAGGGTCCCCAAATGAAAGCCAGTAAGTAGAAGACCCAGGAGGTGTGGCCCTCCCTGAGCAAATGAGCCCAAATGGGCCAGTAGAGGGCCAGGCCAGGCTATGGGATCTCCCTGAGGAGCACCCACATGGCACCCCTGGCCTGGCAGACACCATTGAGAAGATCACAAGAGGGGGTTCCATCCAGGGATCAAAACCTGTATACAAGCTGTGTATTTGACTTTCTCTACAAAATGCTGTCTCTTCCTTGTTTAAAAAGCAGTGGTCACAGAAAGATAGCTTCAGAGAAAGGACTGCTAAGTAGAAAACATAGACATAAAAACCAAACTCTGTGATGAGAGAAAGAGACTGTTCAAGGGGGAAGAGGAACCACAATCCCCAGCCATAAACAAATTAGAGAACATTAAACACGCGTATGCCCTTTCATGCATTTATTTTCTCAGTGTTATTTAGCCAGGTTGGAAAACAAAACCCTGAAATTAATGCCGAGATAACAGAGCTGGGGGTAGGACTTTTCCCCCTAATACTTCTCTTACTATCTGTTCATCTTAGATCAACAAATATACTATGATTGACAGGGTAAAATGTTTAGGTTAGTCTGTGCTTACATAAACCATTTTAAGTTTTCTAAGACAGGAGAACATTATAAAACAAACTAATAATCCTCTTTCCATCTTCCCACTTTCAAACCTTCTTCCTACTTGCCCCTCAAGCCTTTTTTTCTCACTCCCAGAGTTATCCCAAAGGCAGTGAACACAAGCCTTGGGTTGGATCTAACAAATTTTTGTGTTATTCTAAACAAAGAGAGGAAATACTCAGGACATCCTAATCAACTTCAGTGTACATGTTAAAAGAAAAAAAGATGTCAATTCTGGAAACTGCCACTGTGCCCCTCTTGCAAATTCAGAGTCTCCCAGGAGAGACCCTTGCTATGGAGAATGCAGGTAATGCATAGCAGAAAACTGAGAGGCGCCCAGCCCTGTTGCGTGAATTCACATCTGGAGAAGAAGAGAGTGCAGCTGGACCATCAGAGGGAGGCAAAGGAGGAGAAAGGACAGAATGGAAGCGTAGGGAGAAGTTTTCGGGAACTCTGAGAGGGGGTTGGTTGATGAGCAGTGTGCACACGGAGCAAGAGTAGACAATTTTAGACGTGTGCGTGTGGAATCAAAACACACCATTTCTGATAGATAATGAAGATAAAGAAGTCTTCAGGTGACTGCCAGGCTTGGGCTGGTGTTTATTTGAATGCCATCCTGGGTGGAAACAGAACAGGGGCTGTCCAGATTGTCGTGGGTTGCTCATAATTAACAATCCCTTTTGAGTGACCCTGTAGTTTATCCTTCACAGCAACCCACCCTCAACACCAGACTTTTATTAAGGACAACAAATGCATGATGGGAGGATGACGAGTGGACTATGTGAAGACTCCAAGGTCAATTTTAAAAAGTCCAAGTGTCATTTAACAGGAAAAGTCACTGGAGCAGCAGTTGGAAGATTCAGGTCCGAGAGTTCACGATTCTGGAAAATGTGACGTAGAATCCATCTATTGGTTAATTAATTGATTTCCTGTGCTATCTGTCTGCCTGGTCCTCCTCCATGATGACTTTACAACAGGCAGAGAACAATAGAGATAGAATTTCCTTGTTCCTGGAGCTGGCTTTCCAGTAGGAAAGTAGGAGAGCTTTGAATGAATATGCACACTGTGTAGGGTGCTGCCAGGGGGAAGCGGATAAGAAGCAAGTCAAGCACTTTCTCATGTACTCAACAGCCTGGTCATTGTCCTCTGTTAAGAAGTTTCTATTTAGCTCTTTGGCCCATTTATGGATTGGGTTGTTTGTGTTTTTGTAGTTGAGAGTTTTGAGGATTTTGTAGATTCTGAATATGAGATCCCTGTCAGAGGAATCATAGCCCATGATTCTCTACAATTCAGTAGGAAACCTCTTGACTCTTGATTACTTCCTTGGCAGTGCAAAAGCTTTTTAGCTTTATAGCATCCCATTTACTGATTTTTGACTACTTCCTTCACTTTAGGAGAAAGTCTTTGCCTACTCCCAAATGGTGAAGTGTTGGACCTAATTTGTCTTCCATCAGTTGCAAGGTAGCTTGTTTAATTCCTAGCTCCTTGATCCATCTTGATTTGATTCTTGTGCAAGGTGAAAGTCTAATTTCAACTTTCTGCAAATGGCTTTCCAGTTTGATACATGAGAAAGTGCTTTAAATCACTAGTAATCAGAGAAATGCAAATGAAAACTACATTAAGATTTCACCTCACACCAGTCAGATTGGCAAAAATGAAGAAAATAAACAATAACAGATGCTGGAGGGGCTGTGGAGAGATAGGTACACTAGCACGCTGTTGGTGGAGCTGCAGACTGGTACAGCCCCTCTGGAAAGCAGTGTGGAAAAGCCTCAAAAACTAAGGATGAACCCACCTTATGATCCTGCTATTCCTCTCGTGGGTATTTTTCCAGGGGATTTAGAATCAGTGACACAGGGAAATCAATGTTCATAGCAGCTCAATTTACAATAGCTAAATTATGGAACCAACCCAGATGCCCCTCACTGGATGAATGGATTAAAAAACTGTGGTACATATATACCATGGAGCTCTGTTCAGCAATTAGAAACAATGATATTGCAGACTTTGAAGCTAAATGGGTGGCTATGGAAGAAATTATGCTGAGCGAAATCAGCATATCCCAGAAAACCAAGGGTTGAATGTCTTCACTTACCTGTGGAGGCTGGAGCTAGACCCTGGCCATTGAGAAAGGAGGTCTATTATCATGTTTTAAATCCAGATAAGGTGTAGTGACATACAATCTAAGGCTATGTAGAGATGTATTAGAAAGGGTGGGGAGGGATAAAGGTGGGTAACGGGGGGTCTTGGGGGTAAATTTAATTTTCAGAATTTATATATATACATTACATTGTTTTGTTAGAACCATGTTTGATTGTTCAACAAATAAATTTTTTATTAAAATTTTTAAAAAGTGAGTCAAGCAACGAAGGGGATGGACAGTAGAGGTGGCTGGTTCCCATGATTTAAGTAGGGCGGTGACACAGGTGGGATCTCGAAGGATCCCTAAGAGCCCATAGTGATTTTGGGAGAAGGTGGAAAATCTAAGAGAAGGAGCCCAGTGGGAGGTCTTTAGGTCCCGCCTTTGAAGCTGGCAATGGAACGCTGGACCTTTCTCTTTCACTTCCTGGCCATGAGAGAAGTGGTTTGGCTCCAGACCAGGCTCCCCTCATGATGGGCTGCTTCATCGCAGCCCCAAAATAACAGGGAGATGGATCATGTACTGAATGAAGCCTCCTCCACCAGGAGCCAAAACACACCTTCTCCCTTCACAAACTCAGCGTCTCCAGGATCTGTTAGAGCAACGGAAAACTAATGCAGTCAGGACGACCTCACTGCCTTGAAGGAGCTAGGAGGGTCTCAGCCACATGAATATCTGTAGAGAAAACGTCCCAACAGCAAGGGCAAAGGCCCCGAGACAGGAGCTTGACCAGCGATCCTCAGGAGCCCTTAAATTCATGTTAGTCAAAGTTTTATTTCCTCATGTATTCTGAACTTGCAGAAGAAAAAATACTTATAGAACTTGTGAGAAATAGTAAAAAAAAAAAAAAGGCATTTGCTGAGTAAGTGGACAACATTCCTCTTTGCCATTCTTCTTCATTAATCATTCTTCTGATTAATGTATGCTGTACTTAAGTTAGATCTTTGGAGAACAGGTCATTGGGGAGTTCTAACCTAGTAGCAAAAAGGCCATTCTATTGAGGGCTACAACTTCAAACTCCAATTCCAGCACTGCAAGTTGCATAAACTTGGATAAGTTACCCAATGCCTCTGTTTTAGTCAACTTTTCCGTTGCTGTGACTAAAGGATCTGACAAGAACAATTTTAGGAAGAAAAGTTTGTTTGGGGGCTCACAGTTTTGGAGCTCTCAGTCCATAGAGAAGCTGGCTCCATTCCTTGGGGCTTGAGATGAGGCTGAACATCATGACGGAAGGCGTGGTTTCACGAAGCAGAGAGAGAAACTCAACTCACCAAATAACAAATCAGTACCCCAAGGCATGCCCCCAACGACCCACCGTCTCCAGCCACAGCCTACTGGCCTTCAGTCGCCAGCTGACCCCGATCAACTGGCTGATTGGATTAAGGCTCTCATAACCCAATCATTTTACCTCTGAGCCTCCCTGCATTGTCTCACAAATTGAATTTCCAGGGGATACCTCAATCCAAGCCCCAGCAGTCTCCAAGCACCTGCTTTGTAATCTCTAAAAGGGAGATAATACTATCTATCCCTCAGATTTGTTGGGATGATTAAATAAAACACTGAGAATAAGGAAGAATAATAGCTACAACGTATGAAACGCTCATCACACAGAAGCACAATGCTAAGCGCTTTTCTGAATTATTTCATTCTGTCCTTGTAAGAGCAGGAGAAACTTCTTTGGAAGCGAAGCACCAATTTGACAAAGCATAAATTTAAAAGAATAAAGCTGGCATGGTTAAAGACAGACACACTCCAGGTGGAGAAGGAAAGGATCTGCCAGGCAGACTCTGTGCAATAGATAAAGGAAGGAATCACAGGTGTGAGTAAAGGGACGAAACCCAGGGAAGGCGTTCAACTTAACTCGAGGCCCAATATTCCAGAACTGGGAACCCTCAGACTGGGAAGAACTCAATGTGTCCTGTTTTCCTGGACATTCCCCTAAGACATCTAAGCAGAATATTGTTGGGGGGCCTCCCTCCCCTTTGAAGTGTGGATGATAGCAACCCAAGCAGGCAGCTGAGTCACCCAGGTCCCAGGATCCCTCTGTGCCACCCCTGACCCCACCACATGTGTTCCCCACACCCCATGTGTTCTCTGCCGGCCCCCCTTTTCATTGTTTCAAAAAGTTTGTACACATGGTTTTCTGAATTGACTTCTTTTTAAATAACTTACGTTATAAGGTTTGCGCTTTCCTCCTGCCAGCCCTACCTTGGACTGATGCTTCTTTGTGTTTTCATCAAAACTCTCATCCCAGGGGGATCTTCCTGGGAAACCTGCACACACACACACACACACACACACACAAACACACACACACATGCACACAGACAGACACACACAGGTTTATTCTTGTGCATTGCTACTCCTTAAGGGACTCAAGAGCTACCATATTTTGACCTTAAAACATCCTCAGTTTCTTGGAAGGAAGAGAGTGCAACTCTTCTCGTGGGCAGAGTTTATTGTGTGCCTTGCAGTATAGAATCAATCTGCTCTGTAATGAGCTTCCTGATAGGAGAAATCTATAAGCATCGTAGTCTTAGGAGAGAGCTCTAACAAACCATTGTTGGTGGATGCCCATCGCTTGGATTTTCTCCATCAAGGAAAGAATCACTCAGCCCCTTTTACACTGGATTTCTTGTCCTCGCTGGAGGACTGGATCAATGACGATTCACTCATGCTCGCTCGTTCCCATCAAGCCCATCCTTGCCATGCACCTCCACCTGTGCTGCTTCCCAATGCAGGCATGACGGCTGGTGGAAACACCCAACCTCCACCTGGAGTCCAGCTCCGGCCCCCCACGTTCTGCGTTTTCCTATCAGTCAAGAGGAAGCTGTCCATTTGCCACTTAGTGTGCACTATGTTTTGCTCCTGTTTTTAATTCAAGAGGAAAAGAAGAGAAGCCGCAGGAGGCTTAGGTCTGCTGCAAAGCATTTAGGGAGGCAACGCGCCTCCGAGCGAGCAGCATGAGGCTGCGGGGACTTGGGTTCAAGGTGCTTCTCCAAGCAGCGCCTAGGACCAGCAACTCCTCAGCTGGGACCCTTCCACTCTGCTCCTCCCCCTTTTAGATGCAGGAATATTTGTTCTAGTTTTCCCTCTCACTTTTATCTTGCTAGTCCCTTCTCCCCTCTAACCTTTGAAAATTAATAGAGCTAACTGGTTACCCAGGGGATGTAATGAGTTCTCCGCGAAGGGGTTCCTTTGTTCAGATAAGATTTTCTTTCTCCAAGGAAGAGTTCCTGGCAGGCTTCCCTTTTCCTTTCCTTTCCCTCCAATTTGAGGAAGGTGAGAAATGAAAAGCGAAGTAGCAGAATGGTCGTTAACAGTGTCAGAAGTCAGCGCGCATTTCCCCTCGCTGTCCCAAGGCTTTCTAGACGGAGTCATCGCTGCTGGGAACCCTTTCCCCGACCAGAGCCCTTTCTCTTCTTGCTGAGTGTACTTGAGCACTGCAGTGAGCTGTGGTTTCCTTATCCAGGCCAAGCCAAGCAAGTTGGATTGCGCTCTGCGTGCTGAAAGGCCCCAGGGTCACTTCATGGTGCGCAATGAATCAGAAACTTACCAAGGTATCAGTTCACAATCAGGGTGCATTAAAGTGTACTTACCACGGGGATGATGCCCATTCCCACTTTTTAAATGTCTGTGTCCAGTCTTACACACATGGTCAGGATATTCAGGTATATGCCAGTATATTATCAATAATTTAAAGTCATGTTCAGATTCAACCTTCTAACCTCAGAATATTCTAGAAAAATGATTTTTTTTCAATCTCCCTTTTGTTTGAGCCAGTCTGTTACCGTCCTCAGAATGGTATCATAACACTTGTGATATGATACGGAAGTGACTGGATCACTCTGATGCACTTAGGAACATGACCAGCTTGCAGGAAGTCTCCATTGCTGTCCCTCAGTATTTGTGGGGGGATTGGTTTCAGGACCCCACGTGAGTATCAAAATCCATGGACAATTCAAGTCTGTTATGCAAAATGGCACAGTATTTCCATTTAACCTACACTATTCTCCCTCTCCCTTTAAATTGCCTGTGGATTTCTTATCATACCTGATTCAACATACAGAGTCATTAGACTACATTATTTAGTAGGGAATAAGAAGCAAGAAAAGAAATCTATACATGTTCTGCCCAGACATGATTTATCCCAATGTTTTTGATTCTTCATCGTTTGGATCGGCAGGTGTGGAACCCATGGATTCGGAGGGTCAACGGCATTAGGATGGTGACCTGTACATTGATCAGAAGTATCGGAAGCGACGCTTTGTACATTTCTGCATTCTCACTAAAGAAGAAATATAACTGCATTCTCCAATCGGTGCTTTCTTTTCCAACCAGAGGAGCAGCAGGTAAGGTGACATGATCTGGGGCATCACCAAGCACAGCTTTTCCTTAAAGCTTCCTGAGAGGTTCTCCAAGAGATTCATGGGGAAACTGAGTCATGACAACCTCTGCTGTGGGACTCCGAAAGGACAGAAAAGTGGTTGCTTTTCTTGTACAGGACATTGAAGCAAATGGATGTTCATGATTCCAACTGAATTAATTGGCATGAAAAATGATAGTTCATAAGCCACTGAGGACAGGGCAGGGAATGAAGGGAACAGAGAGAATGAGGAAATAAAAACTGAATTTAAGTATTAGCACTTCATTTTGCGGGGTTATTTCTTGAAAGAAAATAAATTTTATTATTTTTCCATCTGGTCTTCATTTCCCCAACATTTAGTTGTGTACGTGGTGCTGTTTTACTTTTTTCTAATTTTATTGAGGAGTTGTGTTGTTGTACAATCATAAATGTACATCCAGTAATAATATGATATGCCCCATCCTAATCCAGAATCACCCTCACGTCTTTCACACCCCAATCTCTTGACTCTTTTATATTTCCCTCTAAAATATATATGTGTGTGTGTATCATATATATACACATGATTGCTCATTTTCCAGAATTAAATGATTGCATAAGTATTATCTGGCTACTTGGGGGAATAAAGAGTAAGCTACATTGTTGATTCCCCCCCAAGTCCCTCCCTCCCTCTCCCCTCCCTGCAGCACCTTCCCTCCCCCACCCACATCTATGGTTCCCCTAGATTATGAGCTGCTTCAACATTCGTGAGTCTGGTACATGAGCTTGACCTTTCACCCAAGCCTGGGT